>JACEFZ010010357.1:105000-111468 GCA_014155875.1 Cepaea nemoralis | reverse complement strand
CTTAGATTCCAATTAGTGAATAGTATCATTATTTCCACCTCTTCATTGCATCTGTGAAACATAATATGTTGTTGATTATCCATGAAGTAATCCGCTCGCCGAGCTTGTGTGTCATAAGCTCTAAATAAAAATGTATCTTTTTGCAAACCACAAGAGTTATTGATTCGTGTTGTGCAAAAGTAGGGAGTCCTGAATAACCTGTCGCAAGTAGGTTGTTGACACTATATAAACGCCTACTTTTCAATAATGTCAATCTAATTCACAAAATCCAACAGCGTAAAGGCCCACATTACTTTTGGCCATTGTTTAAATATAATGCTTGACATTACACATTTAGAAACGTAGGATAGACATTGTGGCATAATCGCTAACCACCATTATTCAGTTGACAAGAATTCAAGCCAAGAAGAGGAGAAAATATAAAACAATGGACTGAAACTAAACCTGTAAAACTTAATGCAACATCAAAACTGGAACTGGAACAAGTGACAGATAACGTCAATTCTAGGAAACATTTCATCAGCCCAAACTCAGGAGATCATTGGATAAGAACGGACACGTCACACCGCCTCCATTCGAAAGCCGGCGTAGAATATGTTAATCGCGCACTCTTCCTAAAACATGCCTGATGAACAGACGTGAAAGCTAGTGTGACCGATTTTCAAATAGGGAAGGCAGAATGTCTGGATCCCAGGTGAGCTTGTTAGTCCTTAGATTGAACTGATGACCAGATGTATCAAAGGCCCAGGAATGGTATCCAGTGTTTGTAATGTCAATTGAAATATATTATTATAAATTAAAACCTCTGAGGTGAAAAATGTTTGACTGTTCCATTCTGACGACGCAGAGCCGTTTCCTGGGCAAACTGACAATCTAATCCTCTTTTCGAATACTGCAGTCTCTGATATTCTTAAAGATAGTTATTAACTTTAAGAAGTGCATAATAATACTACATTCTATTCTAAACAACTGTACGAAGTGATGATTCTAAAGCAATCTTGTGCATTTCGTCAGAAACACTGCTAAAGATGCTATCACTATCTACAGCTAATATGACAGTTCGTGTACTAGAACAAGTGCCTTGTTCTAAAACAGACTTATCTGTGCCTATTTACAAACTAGAAAGCTGAAAGAGAAATCAATTTTTCCTTTCTGCTTCATCTATTGAATAAATAGGGTTTGATGGAATAAATATTTATATTTATGTCACAATTTAATTAGATAAGGGCACTTATGAACTGCATTACATAAGCAAAGTTGTGCTTCGCGGAACTCCACCACCAGAAGTTGACTTAACTCATTACTCAACACAACTTAACAAACACAACCACCCACAACTCAACACTCAACACCACAACAACAACAGATAATGGGAGAGGAGTTATTATACACAGAAGAAGAAGAAGAAGTTGGTTAATTGGGAAAACACAGAGAATCATTTATACACACTACAAACACAATTGAGTGATAGAAATGTTATAAATGTATGTCATTTATTTACATGCATTCTTGACACTTCCTCACTCTTGTCACTGTCTTACTGTACACGTTTCACTGACCCCAGGTCCAATGAGAACTTACATACAGCAGGTACCAACTGAGACAAGGAGTACACAGTGTGATAAACTCTGACCACCCCACATTGACCCAACACTAGATTAGAGAAAAGAGGAGGGGGGGGGGGGGGAACTAGTTCCTACTTCAGGAAGTTAGGTTCTTCCGACCTACTTCTAGAATATTGTATTGGGAGGATTGTATATGTTATGTGAATCTTACACAGTGAAATCTTGGTGGCAACCCATTGGCAACCAATGGGCATCCAATTGGCAACCAACTGGCCAACAACTAAACCAGACCACAGAGAGAAAGAGATGAACCGCACTTGAGATGGAGGATGAGCAGAGTATGGGGAGGCCTTCAGAGGAGCTACACAGGCAGACCTGAAGCGGATCTATCAGTCAATGGACCCAGGCCTATCCTAATCCTCCAAATCATAAGGGTATCACTTTCTTAGAAAGAAAACACACAACACTCAATTTTCAAGACTGATACTAATTATAGATTCATCATCTTCACACTTAACATGTACAACATTCAAATGTATACCACGTTTCAACTCTTATTGACATCTCATGTATTGATGCTTGTTTGTTGATGGTCTGTGACATTGGTCCTGTATGCATTTTTCTAAATTATCTTGTATAAACCAACATAGAAAATGAATGACAGGCCAGAAGACGCAGGCCCATTCAATAAATAATTAACTGTCACTGATCTTATGTTGATTATTGGTTCAACTATCTGTGATTCACCATCTTATGTGTGTACACCAAGTTGTCAAGATCTATTGTGATTGGTTATGTGTTTAATTGTTTAAAACCAAATTAACTCATGAAGGAATATTAAATTGGGAGAGACTCAAGGTCTATCAACTGCTCAATATCCATGCTTTCTTAATATAAATCAAGATGAGAGAATTCTCCAGACTTTCCTCAGATTTGATAAACAAAAGGGGGACTCAAGAGCTATAAGAATCCTTGGAGAAGGGGCAGAATCCCAGTTGGTATTTATTATTTTCACCAGGGCCATAATCTATATCTCCTAGACAAAATTAAATAAGACGAGGCCTGCAGATAACTCGAGGGTCATATTCTGGGGTTATTGAAGACAGAAGAGGATGGGGCCCAACTTCTT
Source organism: Cepaea nemoralis (assembly GCA_014155875.1). Taxonomy (NCBI): domain Eukaryota; kingdom Metazoa; phylum Mollusca; class Gastropoda; order Stylommatophora; family Helicidae; genus Cepaea; species Cepaea nemoralis. The sequence continues at coordinate 108,774 of JACEFZ010010357.1, read as the reverse complement.
TGACTAGAAATAGGGCAGGCACCAAAGTGATTTCCCACTCCCTTCAGAATATATGACAGACATATACAAAACAAGCTTAATGTACTCCGTAGCTCAGCTGTGGAACAATCTTTCACGTGAAATGAAATCAAAGACATCTCTAATCCATATACATATAATCGCATAGTTGAGTTCAGTTGAGTTGAGTGGAGTTAAGAAACGACATCACTGCACTCAGGACATCCCGATACGTGCTCCATCCCTTCGTTCAACAGCCAGCGAAGAGTCATATAATCGCATATTATTCGAACACTATCTCAGTACGGATTATCACTCCCTTACTAATAATAATAATAATAATAATAATAATAATAATAATAATAATAATAATAATAATAATAATAATAGTAATAAAACCCTACTGCAACCAGTCCCCATTTGGTAAATCAATATATTCCTCATAGCTAATAACATCTGCCACATTATTCATTAATATTACTGAGTCGTGTAGTATTTATTTTTGCATTTTCTCCATGTGTTTATAACGCATATCATTCATATTGTTGTTTTTCTCAGTTAGCCTCGAATGATGTGTGGATGAAATAGTGTATGAAAAAGTGTAATAGAGAGGCAGAATGTTAGACGGGCCTGCGTTGCCCAATTCTTAACCCTTTGAAAATAAAGTTTTTTCTTTCGTTCGTTCTGTCTTGTCTTTTTTCTCTAAGCATCTCTTGAAGTTTGCCTACATTTAAATCAATGTATTCTTTGGGTACACATGTATTTCAGTCTTTATTGTACAAAGTAATGTATGTAGCATGTTGTGTCTCTTTATACAATCCATTTGAGAAGATTGTAACATTTCTTTCATCATACATTCATTTACCTGTCCGTTGCTGAACTGTTCTCCCGTAGCAGCCCTTAAAAGCGTTTCTCTATGAAAGTCAAATGTTCTGCGTCTGTTTCTGTCATGTGTAATCCAAATGCCCTGTGGTCGACCGCTTCTTCTTCTCCGCATCCCCGGTACGCCTCCCAACATAGTTATCTTGTCTTTGGTTTTCTTAATTACACGCTTGTTTTATAGACATGTGTATATGTCACTTTCCCTTGTGTGACATTCTCAACATTGTTTATTACATCTTTATTTTAATTACATTACATATGTAATTCGTCTTATTATCCAAAGTAAAGTCCTTGTTTAAAATAATAACTGTGTACTATACCTACACAGATAATAATTAAGTACTGTCCCTTAGTTGATACTGCACCTGGGTCTGATAATTACTAAGTACTACATCTGTGATGATAATAATAAGATACTGTACTTGCGTCAGTGGTATTTCAATTGCGCTTGCGCTCCCACCTATGCTACACCCTTCATGTGTCTTCACAAAGTCGGACTAGTGTCATCGTTTCTTTACTTATTCAGTCTCGGTAGAGATTTGTCCGCAGCAGACGAACAATATCTCCGGCGGGCCTATTCTTGCCGGTCGCGAGATCCGCGCAGTGGAAGGATGGGAGATTTGCTCGCAATAGACGAGCAATATCTCCTGCGGTATCTCCGGCGGGCCTATTCCCGCTGGTCACGGGATCCGCTAAGGTCAGGCGGATAGTGTCTGACGATAGTGCACGCTCTACACAGGTCCGGGCGCGTACGAGGCCCTCAACTGTGGGACTTGGCTGAACGCCTCTAAGCCGGGTCCCTTGGGTTACAGGGTCTGGCCATCACTCGTCACCTGCTCGTGGTGGCGAGGTCTCGGAGGTTTGACGCTGTGCCGCCAGAGTCTGCAGCCTACCTTGTGCCAGACGTATTGGTTACCCATTCCTCTGGAAAACACAAGATTAGGCAGAGAGAGGGAACATGTCGTTTGGGCACCACATGTTTCTCTGAAAGCTCTGCTCAGGCATTGTGATAGAATATTGGCCACATTCCAACTCATATACTTTGGTCTGTCAAGACTGCGAGGTGCCACTCACTTGCGTCAGATAATTATTAAATACTTAGTTTGCTTCAGTTAAAGATGAAGTACTTTCTCGGCCGCAGATAATTATTAAGTATCTTCCCTGTGTTAGATAATGATTAGCTACATCTCATAATCAGCTTTATGATAATGTACTGTCCAGCGTGAGATAATGATAACGGACCGCCCCTGCGTCAGATAGTGGTTGAGTTTTGAACCGGTTTCAGTTAATAATTATTTACTGTACTTGCATCAAATAATGATTAAGCACTGTAACTATATCGGATAATGATTAATCACTGTTCCGGTGTAAGATATTTACCACTTACTGTACCTGTCTGAGATAATGATCAATCACTGTGCCAGCCTCAGATAATGAATGACCAATCACTGTACTAGCCTCAGATAATGATCAATCACTATACCAGCCTCAGATAATGATCGATAACTGTACCAGCCTCAGGTAATGATCAATCACTGTTCCAGCCTCAGATAATGATCAATCACGGTACCAGCCTCAGATAATGATCAATCACTGTACTAGCCTCAGATAATGATCAATCATTGCACCAGCCTCAGGTACTTATCAATCACTGTACCAGCTTCAAATAATGATCAATCATTGTACCAGCTCAGATAATGATTAATTGTTATAACAGCCTCAGATAATGATCAATCTCTGTACAGCGTACATAAATAAATGCATCAACATCCTAATACATGCAGGCTCTCTGGATGCAGCCGCGTGGCAATCAATGTCTTCTATTGATCTTTCCGGTGTATATCCTTTAAAGTGACAAGCCAACGTGAAACGCGGGAAGCTGTATGTCTTTAGAGATTTCATTCCTCCAACCTCGTCTGCAGGACCTTTCTCCTGGGACGTATCATGTAGTCTTGTCATGGAAGTAGAGACACGACAGGGCAACACTCGAAGGTACTATTTCACACCAAGTAGTAAATGAGTCAATAATAACTACAAGAAGTTAACAGTTAATTAAAAATAGTTATATGTGTATGCATGTTAGTTTATCTATGTATATGTCTATTATCTCTGTATGCATGTATTTATGTATGTGCGTAAGCACGCAGAACACAATAGAAAGATATATGCAGTAGACCATTTGGCACATACAAATCTATCACTGCCCGACGTCCGGCATCGTACTGACCACAACATTCACTGATTGCCAAGTGGTTTATACAAATATACATCTGTGAATATGGAAGGTTGGGGAAAACCTCCACATTTGTTTTCATAATACGTTTCTAGGCAGTTATACAGTTATATTGTTGGTATTATCTGGTCTATAAATATATAAATCTAGCGCCTTTTATCCAACGGATCTAAAGGCCCATAAAAGGTCCTTTACATTACTTAAATATCTTACGTCATCGAGGAAGGTTAAGGGAAACATCCACAGTAGTTTTTATAATAAGTTTCTTAACAGTTATACAATCATATTCTTGGTATAATCGTATCTTAAAAATTACATTTCGTACGAATCTCACACTTGAATAACCCAATATGACAAATTAACTACTGGTAATAATTTATGTATCACAGTCCAAAATGGAGATTTCCAGAATTAACTCCACCGCCTCCCTGGCGGAGCTGGAAAGATCCTGGGAGCAGTAGGCAGAGCCAGACGGAGATAGAGTATAGAATTTGTATTACCCTGAATGTCTATTTATATTTTATAGATGTGTCTTTGAATGTATGTGTGTTCTATGATACTTTAGATGCTACGTAGAAGGTGAACCGGGTGTTTCCAGGAATATTAACAAAAACACGAAATGTGACTAAGAAGCTCATCGAATGAAAAAAACAGAAATATCC
>JACEFZ010010357.1:57500-100000 GCA_014155875.1 Cepaea nemoralis | reverse complement strand
TGAGATGAGACTGAACGTAAATTTGCCAAGAAATCACGAACAGGCAAAATATGTTGCGATGTCCTGTAAAGGATATGCAAATCTCTCTCTCTCTCTCTCTCTCTCTCTCTCTCTCTCTCTCTCTCTCTCTCTCTCTCTCTCTCTCTCTCTCTCTCTCTCTCTCTCTGTCTGTGTGTGTACTGGTAAAGTAAAATGATGAGACTGAACGTAAATTTGCCAAGATATCACGAACAGGCACAAAATGATCGATGTCCTGTAAAGGATATGCAAATATCTCTCTCTCTCTCTCTTTCTCTCTCTCTCTCTCTCTCTCTCTCTCTCTCTCTCTCTGTGTGTGTGTGTGTGTGTGTGTACTGTTAAAGTAAAATGTCATGATAAAGAGGCGATGCCACAGGCTCACTACATTGGATGCATCATCAAGCATGAACAGCGGAATTTGTCAGCTTGACAAGAACACAATCACGAGCATGAGAATGGACGTCGTAGCTAGAAAGCCTTCATCAGCACAACCACACACACACACACACACACTCTCACACACACATACACTCACACACACACACAAGTACATCTAATGCCACGTGGTCCATAACAACATGGCACCATATTTCATGGCTAGCACTATATACTAGAGGGCTGCAAATGACAACCTTAAAAGTATGTGTGAAACTGCAATAACCAACCCATTGTCTTCTAACCTGCCAATATTGTTATTAAGGATGTCAAGAGTATTAAGCACGTGACATCACGGTGCCGACGTCATAAGGACAGTTTATTGATGATCGCCCCATATTTGACATGCACCAAAGAGGAGCAGCGCTCTGTTATTCATTTCTTTTTTTAAAATCAGTAAAGAGGTAAAACGTATAGAAATTAAACGGTGAATGAGGGTTCAGTATAGTGGTGCATAAATGTTATTCCATCAAGTGTATGAGTGGAGTAGTACGTTTCAAAAAGGCGGTATTTGTTCAGTTGATTGTGCGCCATGTTTGGTCCAAAACTGCTTTTCGTTTTAGCATTTAATCAATTAAGAAGAGGATCTGGGGACATATGGAATACTAGTTAGATGTGCAATGAGGATGATCTGTTCACTAACTAACTAACTAACTAACTAACTAACTAACTAACTAACTAACTAACTAACTAACTATCTAACTAACTATCTAACTAACTAACTAATTATAACACTATTGATTGTAGACGACCTTTTTCTTTCTAAAATAATGTTCTGCTTTCTTATTCAATCCAATTACTATATGCATCTAAATACGCATTCTCCTAATTAAAATATATATATATATATATATATATATATATATATATATATATATATATATATATATATATATATATATATATATATATATATATATATATAATTTTTTAATGATATATAATTTTCCTTCCGTCTATTACTTGTCCAAATAAATTATACACCACAATTACAGATTATTTGTTCTGCAAGATTTATCTTTCATTTTTAAACAATCCATTTTCTTTCCCGTCTGCAGACCACCTTAACCTATGACGTCATGTTATATCTACACTGCAATCATCATCATGCAGCAAGACCTCTGCAGAACGCAGCTCTCGTCATGGCGTGTCGAACGGGCTCTCCATTGATCTCCTTTCATTGTTACTGCCTCACGTACAATCAGACATGAGTCTACAATGTCCTGAATTTATCTTCGTGCTCATTTACCTCTGCCGTTTTTATCAGTAACCATGTCTTTTGTTATACACTGCAATACAGTAATTTATTTATTTTTTTAGTATTCACGTGAAATTTGTTTCATCTTTTATGAATTATCACGTGCCATTTATGTAATTACAATGTATTATGAGTTATATGAGACGTTTATGTAACTACAATCTGTTATGAATTAGCATGTGTCGTTTATGAAACGACACCGTTGGTTCACTGAAACAAAGGTACCTCAATGTTCAAACAAATATATACAACCCAGTTAGTGCTTTGAGAGCTGGCGGGTTAGAGTAGTTGATACGAAGCTGCTCAGGGGTTCCTTGCTTCGCTAAGTGAAGGAGGGACTGCCCACAAATTCATCCGTGTATCCAGGACTACAAAATGTGTTGGCTCTATCACACCGCAGACACTATCACATCACAGAAGCTATCACATCGCAGACCCTATCACATCACAGACCCTATCATATCACAGATATTATCACATTACAGACACTATCACATTACAGACACTATCATATCACAGACATTATCATATCACAGACATTATCATATCACAGACACTATCACATCACAGACACTATCATATCACAGACATTATCATATCACAGATACTATCATATCACAGACATTATCATATCACAGATATTATCATATCACAGACAATATCATATCACAGACACTATCACATCACAGACCCTATCACATCACAGACACTATCATATCACAGACCCTATCACATCACAGACACTATCATATCACAGACATTATCATATCACAGACACTATCACATCACAGACCCTATCACATCACAGACACTATCATATCACAGACATTATCATATTACAGACACTATCATATCACAGACATTATCATATCACAGACACTATCATATCACAGACATTATCACATCACAGACACTATCATATCACAGACATTATCATAATACAGACACTATCATATCACAGACATTATCATATCACAGACACTATCATATCACAGACTCTATCACATTACAGACACTATTATATCACAGACTCTATCACATTACAGACAATATCATATCACAGACTTTATCACATTACAGACACTATCACATCACAGACACTATCACATCACAGACCCTATCACATCACAGACACTATCATATCACAGACCCTATCACATCACAGACACTATGACATTACAGACACTATCATATCACAGACAAACCCCTCTGCCGTGCGTCCACCTTGACGAGGTAGAGGGGCTTGAGCGTTCCAATGACCCCAAGAGCAATGCCGACGGTAGCACAGCTACTGGTAGAGTCACCCATGTCGGACAGGTCAAGGGAGAGGGACCAGACGAAGTGACGCACAAACCTGCTGCCTTGTAGGTAGACTGGGGACAGTCAAAGGCTAGGGAAAGCATCCCGAACAAATGCTTGTCGAAATCGGATGTACTGAGCCACAGGCTTGACAAAGAAGTGCAACGTAACTTTATCATTTCATGATGCCACAGATGAAAATTAATCGTTATGGTGCTAATCCCGTGAAGTCCCATCAGGCGGTGATAGTGCCGGGCCCCCTGCCTCGAGGGGGTCCACCCATGACTACTGGTGGTCACCTTCCCCTGTGCTGTGGAGTCAAGGCACAGAGGAGTAGGTTAAGAGTTATTGACCAAACACCCCGGACACTCAACATACTACAATGGAATGCAGAAGGAGTTTATAACAAGAAAGCCTCCCTAACACAGCGTCTTCATAAAGATAGAATAGATGTGGCATGCATTCAAGAGACACACCTCAACGCCAATCGCAAATTTTCAGTCAAGGGATATCAGGCCACACGTTTCGACCGCGAAGGACACAAAGGAGGAGTTGTAATACTTACACGAAATACAATACCTTGCAGCGAAGTATCTGTGATCTCTGACAACCAAACGGAAATTATAGGTGTTGATATAATGATAAAGGACGTGAAAATAAGAATTTACAATCTGTATACCCCGGCAGATAAGGATCTTACACTCTCAAACATGGAAATAACTGACACAAATTGCATTGTTGTCGGAGACTTTAATAGCCGTTCAGAAAGATGGGGATACCCAGATACTGACAAAAGAGGAGATGAAGTGGAGGACTGGGAAATAGACTCAAATCTCCATCTACTCAACAAAGCGGATGACACACCGAGCTTCTACTCCAGAAGATGGCTTACCACTTCTACTCCAGACTTAGCTTTCTGCACAGGAGACATCCTCCACAAAATCGATCGCCATGTGCTTGACCAATTAGCAGGTAGTGACCACAGACCAATCAAGCATGTAATAAATATGGAGTATGTTCCACAGGAGCAAAAGCCTTTGCCCCGTTGGAATTACAAACGAGCAGATTGGGACAGATTTGCCATACTAACAGACAAATATTGTGAAAACATAAATACACGATATGGCAACATGAAGCAAATGGTGGAAAGTCTAAACAGAGCAATAATACAGGCGGCCACTGAGTCTATTCCAAGAGGAGCGAGGAAAAATTACAAACCATACTGGACTGAAGAACTACAAATTTTGGAGGACAAAGTTGAAGATGCTAGGAAGACCGCAGAGAGAGAACAAACAACTGAAGCGAACATCTCTCTCAAAGCCATCTCAGCAAAATATAAAAGAACAGTAAATCAAACAACAAGAGATTGTTGGAGGGAAAAAACAGAAAACCTGAATTTTGACAGGGATGGAAACAAACTATGGAAACTAGTGAAAGCCATGAACAATGAAGGACCTAGAAACAAACAAATAACAATTAAACAAGGAAATGCCTTGCTTACAGGAAAAATGGCTGCAAATGCACTAATGGAACACTATGCCAGTGCAAACCACATTGATATTACAGCCGAACAGAAGAAAGCAATCAAAGATAAACAGATACATCATAGATATACAGAGACAGCAGCAGAATATATGATGGCAAATCTAACAATGGAAGAAATGGAACAGGCAATGAATACCCTAAAAAAGAAGACATCACCAGGAAAGGATGGAATCACAAATGAAATGCTAATAGGACTAGGCACTAAGGCAAAAAAGAAACTACTAGCAGTCCTAAACTACAGCTGGAAGAGGGGAATAGTCCCACAGGCATGGAAGGAAGCTATACTAATACCAGTCCCAAAGAAAGGAAAAGACCTGGAAGAACCAAATGGCTATCGACCTATCAGTCTTCTTAGCTGTGTAGGAAAATTAATGGAACGCATTATCAATGGCAGGCTAACATGGCATCTGGAAGAAAACCAACTCTTAACACCTCACCAAGCAGGATTCAGAAAGTACAGATCCACTGAAGATCAAATAACCTATATAGCTCAGGAAATAGAGGATGCCTTCCAAGAGAAAAAGCACACACTAGCAGTCTGGATAGATTTAGAAAAAGCATTTGATAAAGTATTGAAGGAAGGACTGAAAGTAAACCTACAAAAAATGCATGTCTGTGGGAAAATGTACAAATGGATCAGCCACTACCTTGAGAACAGAACTGCCAGGACAAAAGTACAAGGACAAACCAGCAAAATGATGCTGTTGGAGCAAGGTGTCCCCCAAGGAGGAGTTCTTTCACCAACATTATTCCTAGCATATATAAACGACATCGCGGAAAATTTTCCAGCCAGAGTACACACATCATCCTTTGCAGATGACCTAGCCATATGGACATCTGAAGAATATATTAGTACAGCTAACAGCAGAATACAGCAAGCCCTATTAGCGCTAGAGGACTGGTCAAAATCATGGCTAGTGAAGATAAGTGAGGAGGAAAACAACATGCACAGTGTTCTCCCTCTCAACTAAAACTCAGCAACCTAAGCTGGTATTGAATGGAAAAATATTGCGCCATGAAGAAAATCCAAACTATCTAGGAGTCACCTTTGATCGTCGCCTGACATGGAAGACACAGGTTGAGAAAAATCGAACAAGAGCAAGGCAAAGAATGGCAATCATGAAAAAGCTTGCTGGTACAACGTGGGGAGCAGATGAGAAAGTTCTCAAGAAGTTATATACTGGACGGGTGAGGCCAGTACTGGAATATGGCATTGCAGCTTGGGCAACAGCAGCTAAGTCAAACTTTAACAAAATAAGTAGAGTCCAAAATCAAGGAATGCGAATCATAACTGGAAGCCTGAAGACAACGCCTATTAATGAATTAGAAAAGATCACTTGTTTACAACCAATGCAGGATAGAAGAGATAGCAGAGCCCAGCAACAAGCTGAAAAATTTAGAAGATTGACAGACCACCCTATGTATAAAAGGTTTAGTGGTTTTGGAAAGGGAAGACTGAAGCGTAGCAACTTTGTAGAAACTGCAAAACGAAAGATTAGGGCAGATCCCATACTTAACATATCAACAGTCAAACCCATTTATAATGCAGACAAGTTCCCAGCTTGGAGACAGCAGCAACTGCCTGAGATGATAGAAAACATTCCTGGTATTGAGAAAAAGAACACTCAGCATGAAACCGAAAGAAGAGAAATAACCCTAAACTACATAAAAGAACATTACCCAATGCAGCAATTGGACCCATGCATATACAGATGGATCAGCCAAAAATTCAGTAGAGAATGGAGGAGGAGGAATTCTCCTAAATTTAAAAAATGGAGTGAAAAAAACACATTCAAGTGGCAACTGGAAAGTTTTCAAGTAACTTCAAAGCGGAGGTAGAGGCTCTGAAAACTGCAGCAGAAATGCTCTTGATGGAGGAAAATAAAGACACGCAAATAGCTATCTTTACAGATGCAAAGTCAGCTGTCTCAATACTGAAGAGCAAAAACAGCACAGAACTAGCTGACCTAAGAGCAGCACTCCATGGTCTATGCCAGAAATCCAAAAAAGTTGTAATACAGTGGATCCCATCACATTGCAGTATACCTGGAAATGAAGAGGCTGACAGACTGGCAAAAGAGGGCGGACGACTACCACAGCCTGACATAGACATAACCTATAATGAGGCAAAGAGGTTGATAAAAAGCACTTATAGAACCAAATGGGAATCAGAGCATCCAGGCCACCAGAAGGATGATGCATATTACAAACTCGACCGAAGAGAACAAAGTAGCAATCTTCAGACTCCGCACAGGACATAACAGGCTGAAATACCACTTGTTCAACAAACTAAAGATAGGAGATACAGATGAATGTAATTGTGGAACTGGTAAAATGACAGCTAAACATTTGCTGCAAGAGTGTCCAATATATGCAGAACAGAGAAAGATATTTTGGCCCACACCTGCTTCATTCGAGGACAAGCTTTATGGAGATATCAACAAGCTCAAGTCGACTGCAGCTTACTTTAACTGTATTCAGGTTGACATTTAAATGTACATGAAGAAGTATTTAGACTGCCACACTTCATACCACAGGCATGTCGGTTACACAAGCCTCCCAGAGGCATGAAATGGAATATTGCTTGGATAGCAAATCCATTACGTGGAAGTCCGAATCGAAAGCTCACTGTGTGGGCTTCATAAAAGGTGGAAAAAGCGTCCTAGTGGCACAAATGGAGTATTGCTTGGATAGCAAATCCATTACGTGGAAAGTCCGAATCGAAAGCTCACTGTGTGGATGTCATCTGCAAACTGCATTCTTCTGGCTTCTGGAAGAACAGCCTATGGTGAACGGAAGGCCCAATATACGGAAGTGAGGCTAAGCAGCCATGTGCAGGATGTGACGATTCCTTGGGTGAGCCCTGTACCAGAGCGCTGTGTGATGGCTCTGCAATTATGGAAGCCTCCTTGGATGGCGGGGAATGCCCATGGTCTGCCCCTGCCTTCCCTTGAGGGCTGACCAGGATGTCTTTGGCTGTTCTATATGGGCCAGCTGGGATGGGAGATAACACCACAACAGTGAGAGTCTAACGTCCTAAGAAATCCCTCGGGAAGGTTAACCCGGTCAACAAATGCCCGCAGAAGTCGGATGTGTCGGCCTAACGGCGCAAGAACGCAGCTCTGCTGTAAACAGGCACAACGCAATCACGTCCGAAAAAAAACTCCGGATGAACGAAGAAGAAGAGGAAGATATCACAGACAATATCATATCACAGACATTATCATATCACAGACACTATCACATCACAGACCCTATCACATCACAGACACTATCATATCACAGACCCTATCACATCACAGACACTATGACATTACAGACATTATCATATCACAGACACTATCATATCACAGACATTATCATATCACAGACACTATCATATCACAGACATTATCACATCACAGACACTATCATATCACAGACATTATCATATTACAGACACTATCATATCACAGACATTATCATATCACAGACAGTATCATATCACATACACTATCATATTACAGACACTATCACATCACAGACACTATGACATTACAGACACTATCATATCACAGACAATATCATATCACAGACATTATCATATCACATACACTATCACATCACAGACACTATCATATCACATACACTATCATATTACAGACACTATCACATCACAGACATCACATCACAGACACTATCATATTACAGACCCTATCACATCACAGACACTATGACATTACAGACACTATCATATCACAGACAATATCATATCACAGACATTATCACATCACAGACACTATCATATCACAGACACTATCACATCACAGACACTATCACATCACAGACCCTATCACATCAAAGACCTTATGACATCAAAGAGCTTATCACATCACAAACCTTATCACTTCACAGGCACTATCACATCACAGAGAGATGAGATGAGATGGGATGAGATGAGATGAGATGAGATTATGTTACGAAGAAATTGCCTAGGCTGTTATGGGCCCGAAATTGTGGACATAGCAAGTTTATGGATGATGATGATGATGATGATGATGATGATGATGATGATGATGATGATGATGATGATGATGATGATTAACGCATAATGATAAACATTACATCTACATAAGAAACAACATCTACAAATATTGCAAAAAACCATCTACATAAAGGGGGGGGGGGCTGAGTAGTCTCGAGATATGGTATCCACCTTGAGTGCTGGAGGTCCCGGGTTCAAGCCCCAGTGAGGGCCGGAATGTTTTTACGTGGACTTATAGTAACAACATTTCATCTGGTCTCTGGGTAGTGAGATCGGACACCCGTGTGTATTGCTTACGTAAAATGACAGTTGGAAATCGAAAAAAAAAAGAGTAGCCCAATGGCGCTGATCGGGCAGAATTTTGAGTTAAAAATCTACTCAAAGTATTTCAGGATCCTCGTCGGTGCTACGGAGTTCGTGCACTGAGCTGAGTTTCTCCGGACTCAGGCTTTAGTTATGAGTAGAACGGAGCACATATGGGTTACACTCGTGTGCCATGATGTTGATCCGTTGACTAAACTAAACTAAAGTAAACTAAACTAAACTAAACTGACAAACAATAACAAAATTAATTAATATTATTTTATTTTTCAGCTGACATGGGAAGAGGGCAGCGGGAAAAAAAGGGGGTGGGGGTGAGACAGAGAGACAGAGACAGAGAGAGCCCAAAGAGTGACAATTTTGAATAGATTGACGTCAAAACATGGAGAAATATAACTATAAAAAATGATTACAGGAAAAAATAGAAGGCTGCGGACATATATGATCACCAACGCCGCGAGGGCAATAAGAAGAACTGAGGTATAAATGCCCTTGCTTTCTCCATTTCCTTGTTGCCTGTCTAATACCTCTCACTCTCCTTCCCAATCAAATCTTCATACTCTTTCAGTCTTGCTTTCAAATATCTCTTGCGGCTACATCTACTCGCCACATCATGTGACTGCCCATCATCTCCCACAATTCGTGACAATCTCGAAAGGCGTGCACGACCTCCAGAAATTTACGTGAATAAAATGCCGAAGGACAACAAAATAAGAAATCAACGGTGACATAGAAATAGCCGTAATGACAGCGGCACTAAATATAATGATAGCATTTGTGGTATGCCTGCAAACACCGGAGTCACGCTACATAGAAACAACAACATGAAAGAGCGAGAAAATCAACAAACAAAAGTACGCAATGTGGGGGGTTAAAGATACATGGGGGAGGAGTACGCTATAGGAGGGGTAGACATACAGGCGGGCTGGAAGTATGATTGGCAGAAAGAAGGACAGACATGTAGAGAGACAGACATCCAGACAGACATCCAGACAGACATCCAGACAGACATCCAGACAGACATCCAGACAGACAACCAGAGAGACAGGGAAACAGCAGGAAGGCAGCAGATAGGACAAGGAAACAGGACGGGTAGGATGACAGAAAGACAGATGGATGGACATCCAAACAGACAGAGTTTACAGTTACATTTGTTTTTCATCTTTACATTGTATTTATCATATTTTATTTTAAATGCACACAACAAATTACATATAAATACACTTATCTTGTAACATTGCGATAAAAGTTGTAAAGCGGTACGGTTTAGCTGTTAAGAAATAGCATTGAGGATTAACGTTAAAGGTGTGTACAGTGAATGCGTAAATTCCTTTAAATATATGTCGGCATCTATGAAAGGCCTGTCTCCCTGTCCTAGGAGTTAGCGACTTTCTCCGTAATCCCCTATACTCACGCGAGTAACGTGACGTGCGCAAGAATCGGTAGCGGTTCTAGCTGCGTCGGCAACTTACGGGGTATCTGAGCCGGTCGCTTAGAAAGCAATTGCAAACTATTGAGTGTGATCTTGTCAAGAAATCAACAATCAGCTGAAAGATGCTGATGTTGACAGCGATGTCCTCTAAAGGGATGTGCGAACACACACACACACACACACAAACTATCAAAGAAATTCAATCACACAGACATGAAAGAGTAGATCAGTTTTACTCTAAAAGCATGCTAAAGCATTTACGACCACTTTTAATGTGATCAGACTGTGATAGAAATGAAGCAAGAAATTAGTCTTCCAGTCCTCTGAAGCGCGTGATGTTAGAATTCATTTTATATGTCCGCCAATGATGCGATAAGAGTTCAGTCTGAAAGTGGAGGAATTGAGTCACAGTAGGAGCTGGAGTATGGTGGCTTGCTGTGGAATTACTTCCCCTGTCTACGCTGTGGAATCTAATTGTTGGCTCCCCGACGGGGACTAAGCGCGTACCATTATTTTAGCTAAATGTGGAGATGGCAGGAACAGTCTTTTTTGGACAGAATCTCGGAGACAGAATATTTGGTGCTGTCCTTGAGGGTTTGTGGCTTGGTTGTAGAGTAAAAGTGCACTTTCAAACATGTAACAGGTAGCAGTATGCCTTTATGTATGAATGTCCGTGTCTGGGGGACACCAGCGTTTTTTTAAATTTTTTTAAACAAACATAGATACTGATTGAACTTGATGAAGTAAGGGGTTATAGTTTACTTCCCTAAATATAAAAAAGTACTATTTTGATAACTAGTATCTGTGGCTTAGAGGCATTGAACGAGTTTCATAATTCTTCGACACATCTAGTCGAAGGTACGAAATGAGCTGCAGGCGATTTGAAAGCAGATTGCCTTATTTTGATTTTGGTGACATGGACGTTGACAGTTCAAAATTTAGCGGCATAGCACTGGACATAAAATGTGGTCTAGGAGACCACAGACAGTCAATAAATCTGGGGTTGATTGCTTCTTCCTATAAACGTCATGAAATTAATTTAACTACGTGATAACTTTTGTTGAAAACAATAATCATTATATATTTTACATGAAATGCTTTTATTCAGTTTACCACAAATTACATATCTATGCATTGATCTTGTAACATCGCGGTAAAAGTGGAAGACCATTATTTGTAAATACACTTGGCGTAAGGTCGAGCTATGAAGAACCAGCATTGAGGAATAACGTTAAATGTCTGTACAGTGAATGCGTCAATTCCGTTGAATAAATGTCGGAAACTATTGAAGAAATTCAGTCACACAGACATGAAAGAGTAGATCAGTTTTACTCTAAAAGCATGCTAAAGCATTTACGACCACTTTTAATGTGATCAGACTGTGATAGAAATGAAGCAAGAAATTAGTCTTCCAGTCCTCTGAAGCGCGTGATGTTAGAATTCACTTTATATGTCCGCCAATGATGCGATAAGAGTTCAGTCTGAAAGTGGAGGAATTGAGTCACAGTAGGAGCTGGAGTATGGTGGCTTGCTGTGGAATTACTTCCCCTGTCTAAGCCGTGCAATCTAATTGTTGGCTCCCCGACGGGGACTAAGCGCAGACCATTATTTTAGCTAAATGTGGGGATGGCAGGAACAGTCTTTTTGGACAGAATCTTGGAGACAGAATATGTGGCTCTGTCCTTGAGGATTTCAGCTTGGTTGTGGGGTGAAAGTGCACTTTTAAATATGTATAATGTAGCAATGTGGTTTTATTGTGTGGATGTCTTTTGCTGGGTGTCACCTGTGGTATTTTAACCATGACAGATCTCGATTGGAAACAGTGACGTGTGGTTGTTTATGAGAGTGTTGACAGTGGAGCTATAAAGAGTTGATAGTTGCAAATGATAGTAAACCTTTAATTAATCGCAATAAGAACATGCGTCTTAAATGTACTGGTTGACAGTATGCAGTACAACACAAATGGACGAATGGCGTAGGTATGGTGCGACCGCATAACTAATCTTTATGAAGCATGCAGTGGTCATAAAGAATTAACTAATGAACAGGACACAGTGGTCATAAAGAATGAATTAATAACCAGCACACAGTGGTCATAAAGAATAAACTGATGACCAGCACACAGTGGTCATAAAGAATGAATTAATAACCAGCACACAGTGGTCATAAAGAATAAACTGATGACCAGCACACAGTGGTCATAAAGAATGAATTAATAACCAGCACACAGTGGTCATAAAGAATAAATTGATGACCAGCACACAGTGGTCATAAAGAATGAATTAATCACCAGGACACAGTGGTCATAAAGAATGAATTAATAACCAGCACACAGTGGTCATAAAGAATTAACTAATGATCAGGACACAGTGGTCATAAAGAATTAACTAATGACCAGGACACAGTGGTCATAAAGAATGAATTAATCACCAGGACACAGTGGTCATAAAGAATGAATTAATCACCAGGACACAGTGGTCATAAAGAATGAATTAATAACCAGCACACAGTGGTCATAAAGAATAAATTGATGACCAGCACACAGTGGTCATAAAGAATGAATTAATCACCAGGACACAGTGGTTCATAAAGAATGAATTAATAACCAGCACACAGTGGTCATAAAGAATAAATTGATGACCAGCACACAGTGGTCATAAAGAATGAATTAATCACCAGGACACAGTGGTCATAAAGAATGAATTAATAACCAGCACACAGTGGTCATAAAGAATTAACTAATGATCAGGACACAGTGGTCATAAAGAATTAACTAATGACCAGGACACAGTGGTCATAAAGAATGAATTAATCACCAGGACACAGTGGTCATAAAGAATGAATTAATCACCAGGACACAGTGGTCATAAAGAATGAATTAATAACCAGCACACAGTGGTCATAAAGAATTAACTAATGACCAGCACACAGTGGTCATAAAGAATTAACTAATGACCAGCACACAGTGGTCATAAAGAATTAACTAATGACCAGGACACAGTGGTCATAAAGAATGAATTAATAACCAGCACACAGTGCTCATAAAGAATAAACTGATGACCAGCACACAGTGGTCATAAAGAATGAATTAATAACCAGCACACAGTGGTCATAAAGAATAAACTGGTTACCAGCACACAGTGGTCATAAAGAATGAATTAATCACCAGGACACAGTGGTCATAAAGAATGAATTAATCACCAGGACACAGTGGTCATAAAGAATGAATTAATAACCAGCACACAGTGGTCATAAAGAATAAACTGGTGACCAGCACACAGTGGTCATAAAGAATGAATTAATCACCAGGACACAGTGGTCATAAAGAATGAATTAATCACCAGGACACAGTGGTCATAAAGAATGAATTAACGATCAGCACACATTGGTCATATAGAATGAATTAACGTCTCCAGGTCCCGGCGACCCCAAATGTTAGCAGTGTAAACATATAACCAGGAGAACGGTAGTCTCCCAACCGACTCTCAGTATAAACAGATGTACACGTACGCTCTTCTCACGGCCCATCCCCCTCCCGCACATCCCCCATCCGCACACACTGCCCTCACCTGATCCCCCAACCAAAACACACTCGCCACCCACAAACATTCCCCCACCAACCCACACATCCCACTCCCATCCATATACACATCCTAACCCACACATCCTCTCCCCACCCACACCTCAAACCACCCATCCCCCAGCCACATCTCTATCGACAACATATTCCCCACCCATGCACACAATCCCCCACCAACCCACACATTGCACATCCACTCACACATCCCCAAACCATACACACACATCCCCACCAACTAACATGTCCCCCCCCCCCACACACACACACACACACATCTCCCTAACCACCCATACATCCCCAATCCACTCACACACACCCCACCACCCACACATACAACTTCCACTCACCACACACTGCCATAACCTAATCCCCCACCACACAATCCCCCACACCGCACATCACATAACCCCCTACCACGCACTATTCCCAACCCACGCACCACACACACACATCCTCACCAACACATCCCCACTTACACACCAAACACATATCCCCCACCAGATACCACACAAATTCCCACCCACACCCACACAGATACTCTTACCCATCCACCCCACATACCCCCACTCACACACCACAAAAATCCCCCCACCACACACACATACCTCACCCAACAATATCCCCAACAACACACCACACACCTCTCTCCACCCACACACGCATTCCCTACCCGTCCACCAACAGACACTCACTCACGCAAACATCCTCCACTACGCACCCACACACCCACCCCCAACCAATCTCTCGATCACAATACCACTACCCACACACACCCTCCAACCACTCACACATCCCACCCCAACACATACAACTCCCTCACCCACCTACACATCCCTAAGCCACTCACACACCCCACCCACACATTCCCCATCCACACACACACATCTCCCACCCACACACCCACATACTCCCCCCAACCACCACAATCCCCTACTCACCCACACATATACCCCACCCATACGCACATTCCCCGCACCCATCACACACATCCCCCACACCACACACTATCCTCCACCCATACCACCACAAACATACCCTCCACCACACATCATTCACACATCCCCCACCAACACACCGCACGCATATCTCAAACCCACACACCCATACACTTCTCCCCACCCGCCCTTGCATCCCCAATCCACCCAACACAATCCCCTACCCACACAACCCCGCCTCCCACACATACTTCCTCAAACCATCCACACATCTCCACCCACATAAACACACATCCCCCGCATCCGTCCCATACACATATCCTCCACCCATACACACATCCCCCACACCCATTCCAACACCCCTACTTTCACCCCCACACATCCATCCACACATCCCACCAACACCCACAAATACCACTACCCACCAAAACCCACACACCCCAACCCATCCAAACGCATACCCACACCCACACAACCCCCACCCACACATATCCCCACACTCACACACATCCTCCACATACACTCACACTTCCTCACATCTAGACACATACAAAATGTCTCACGTTAGTATTGAAACTAGTATGAACAAACTCCCACACTTTACTCACACACATACACTGACACTTGTCATGAGCAGTCTCATAAAAATGTTAAACATGGAGAAAAATGTGTACATAAAATGTATGTGGCGTAAAAATAGTGATGCTCTCTCTCTCTCTCTCTCTCTCTCTCTCTCTCTCTCTCTCTCTCTCTCTCACACACACACACACACACACACACACACACACACACACACATTCACTCTCACACATTCACTCTTCCGCTCATTCACTCTCACGCTCACTCATTCACTTTCCTGCTCACTCATTCACTCTCCTGCTCACTCATTCACTCTCCCGCTCACTCATTCACTCTCCCGCTCACTCATTCACTCTCACGCTCACTCGTTCTGTCTCTCATTCACACTTACTGACTCTCTCACTCAAACTACAGTAATGAACATGAGTTTATATTATGCATGATAAAATCAAATGGTATTTAACTGATAATATGACAGATGAGAATACACAAACATATGGATTCGCGTGTTACATAACATGCGTGTTACACGACATGCATCAGCTCAGCTCTCTCTCTCTCTCTCTCTCTCTCTCTCTCTCTCTCTCTCTCTCTCTCTCTCTCTCTGTGTGTATTCTTTCATATACACACACTCACACGCATGTGCACGCTCACACACACACTAACACATCAACTCTCCCACTGTCTCACTCTCTAACACACAATCCTTCACACACACACACACACTCTCTCTCAATCACACTCTCTCACACATACACATGCACATGAACGCATGCACGCACGCACACACTCCCTCACTCACTCTCACACATACACGTACGAATGCATGCACTGACACATTCCCCCACCATTTCTAGCTCAATCACTCTCTCCACACACGCACGCACGTGCGCACATACTCTCTCCCTCTCTCTGACACCCACTTTCTCTTTCTCTCTCTCTCTCTCTCTCTCTCTCTCTCTCTCTCTCTCTCTCTCTCTCTCCCACACGCACACACATATATAGTGAACAATTATAGTTAAACAATTATAATGAACAATTATACTGAACAATTATACCAGTAAATGAATTATGGTGGCATATAGTCGGTATGGATTAAGTATTGAAAGAGTTTTCGGTTAAATGTGTAGGGACTCATTGGAGTTTTCAGATCTGGAGGCAGATCATTCCATAAGTGAGCACCAGAATAGGCGAAACATGTTTTGTATAGGTCCAATCTAGGCTTTGAGACATGTAACAAATTTAGGCGCTTGCTGTTCATTGCATTAGATTGAATCAGCGGCAGAAGATACTCTGGGGTATTTTGAGATATAATTTTATTCACTAATTTGGCTTTGTTGAAAAGGAAGCGCTTTTTTAGTGGTAAAAGTCTTAGATGACTGTACAAAATATTACTTTCAACGTGCTTTATGCCAGAAACCAGACGAATAGCGCGGTTATGTAGAGAACATAGTCGTTTTAAATTAGATTTAGGGCAACCATCCCAAACTGTGGAACAGTAATCGAGATGTGATTGGATATAGCATGTATAGAATATTTTTCGTGTGCTTTCGTCCAGGAAGTGCTGAATTTTAGCAAGTTGGTAAACTTTTTGTGCTATTTTCTTGGTAAGAGAAGATTGGTCGAGAATAAGATCGTTCAGTTTATGTATTTGAGAACATAGGTCGATAATAAGGCCGTTCAGTTTGTGTATTTAATAACATGGGTTGAGAATAAGACCGTTCAGTTTATGTATTTAAGAACATAGGTCGAGAATAAGATCGTTCAGTTTATGTATTTAAGAACATGGGTCGAGAATAAGATCGTTCAGTTTATGTATTTAAGAACATGGGTCGATAATAAGATCGTTCAGTTTATGTATTTTAGAACATGGATCGAGAATAAGATCATGCAGTTCAGGTATTTAAGAACCTGAGTCTTGAATCAGATCGTCCACCTGAAGTATTCAATAACATGGCTCGTGAAAACATTGAGGCACTCGCAGACACATAACAATTTGATACTTTTGGTCCGATCCGTTAAGGCATTGGAGTGATTTTACCTCTGGCTACGGTTTGCTGACGCTCTTGTTTGACTGTTCGACAAGGAAGGATATCAGTATCAGAAATGACTGTCAGCACAGGAGACAGAAAGCTGTGAATAGTATTGATCACCAACGGCTTTGACATGTACAATATGAAGAAAAAGAAGAAAAGCTCTTGGGTGGAAAGGTTCTCTTTATATAGGTGTGTGTTTTAACTTTCATCTTAACTTCATTGTTATTGTTTGATTTCAATCTGTTTCTAGCATCTGTTAGTAGCACAATCACAATTTTATAAATACCATTTTGAAATTACAAAGAACGGTATAAGATTTAAACCAACCGAATGGAATCACCAGTAATCCTCATGATCAGTCGATGACCTGAAATACTTAACTGATTACTTGTCATGTGAAGATGTATTGTCTTACTAGACATTCCTGTATCTGTCATGGGTTATATATTGCCGGAAAGTTGTCATTAAATTATAATACGACACGTCTGTTAACATATTATCAACTTTTAAGTTATAAATGGGACACATCCCTACTTCCAATTTTCCGACATCCATGTTTGTTTGATCCAAACCTATTTTTTTTTTTGGCTCTGAATCTGTTATTGATGATGATGATTGATAAGGATTGATGATGATGATGATGATGATGATGATGATGATGATGATGATGATGATGATGATGATGATGATGGTGATGACAAACACAACTGCACTTAACTGACTTACCTTCTAATTTTGAGGTAATCGACAAAATGTCTACCTCCTTTGTTTTCCTTGACCTCCAGATTTGCTGTATATATCTGGCAATTGGACAAAGAACAGAGGAAGCTACATTCGTGATTTGCATTCCGAATGGCACATGACAAGAATGAAAGCCAAATCGGTCGGTTTTTGAGCTGCAGACTTCCGTTCTCTGTGTCAATATGGATTCCTTTTCCTGAGAAAACACGTCCAGCTGTCTCTCTCCACAAATGTCGTATCGTGAAAGATGGCAGGGCCTCTAATCAGGGAGTTGGAATCGACTCTGTGGAAGATATATTGGCACTGTTGGGTATGACAACGTTATATATTGAACTCTCTTAAATAGCTAGCATACGTCTCTTAAAGATATAACCCGTAACGCGTGAAGTGGGGTGGGGGAGAGGGGGGGGGGGGGGAGTCGCGTCAGCTTTGAATGCGTGGGCAGAAAATGGGCTGAAGACCGGGAGTTTTTACTTGGCTTCAGGATGCATCGCATATCTGGTACGTGGATCGATATTTGTAAATGAGTCGGTCTTCCATGTCTGCTGGAGTAGGCGATCACGTCTTTATTCTTGTTATTTTTTTTACAGACAGACAGACAGACAGACAGACAGACAGACAGACAGACAGACGGACGGACGGACGGACGGACGGACGAGCGGGCGGACGTGCGGGCCGGCGGATATGGATGGATGGATAGCTAGGTAGGTAGATAGATAGGCAGATAGATAGACGGACAGACTGGCAGAAGGCAGACAGACCAAAGTAACTTTAACAAAAGTTTACAAGGCGGTTTTAATGTAAGATGATCGCCTTCGTTGCACTGGGTGTATCCTATATGTCTCGATTTCTTTGCACAGGGCAGTCTGCCGAAAGTGTCTCACAAAGCGCCAACTCCATAGTTCCAGTGACATTACCCACAAGTCTTTTAGAAAACTGCACTCAGGAACCAAGTAACAGAGTCCAGAATCGAACCCTCAACCTTCGGAGCGTATGGAGCACGGTTTAACCACTTCACTACTATTTTTAACAAATATTGTATGCAATTATGTGTTTTGTTTGTTTGTTCGCATATCCTTTACAGGACACCGCTGTCAACATCAGCATCTTTGAGCTGATTGTTGATTTCTTGGCAAGATTACGCTCAGTAGTTATGCAATTATGTAACGATTATTTATTACTTTTCTATCAAGATTGACCAACACCACCGGAATTTCTCGGTTCCCGTGTTATGTTCGTTGAAACAGACATTAATCGGAACGTTCCAGTTTATCACCATGTCATTCCGGATTGTATGTTAGTTTGTATTCACCACAAGCTCCATTTGAATTTCTGCCGTTTACGGAAACACCCATTAATGTGGAATATGATCGAAATGGTACAGTACTTGTGCTCAAACTTCCTGGTGACTGTTAGGGTGGAATTAAACACTCGTTGGACCATATATCTTGTGTTCTCACGATATGAGTGCCAGTCAACGCTTTAGACAAGTGGCACATAACTACTTGGGTGCTTCCGCTTGCTCGCCGGCACTGAGGTTGTGTTTTAGAATCCACATCGAGTTGCGTTAAGTTGGGTTGAGTTGAGTTGAGTTGAGTTGGGTTAAGTTGAGTTATGCAAGGAACCAATATCACTGCACTCAGAACATTCCCAAAAGCGCTCCGTCCCCTCAATTACGTTAATCCAACCGAGGAGGAAAAGCATGGGCAGGCTCTAGCGGTCAAGAATGGCTTACAGCATTCGATATTGGATATGAGTACGTGGGGTCAGGAAAGTAAAGACGTGCATGGAATGCAGATTAACATCCGAGAATACAGGTGGAACCTAATAGTCCACATCGAGACGATGATGTTTCTTTTCTTTTTCTTTTTTAAATTGATGTGCGCTTGCAGGGGTACGAAAAACTGTGCAGGAAGGTGTTGTGACAATACGGATAATGACAATATGAGCTAGAGATGCTGTGACTATACAATAATGATTGCTTGAGATAAAAGTGATGTGACGTTACAGTAATAATTGTTTGTGCAAGAAGTTGCTAGTGTCGTAGTAATGATGCCCTCGCAAGAATATGCTGTGACATGGCAGTAATATTGGCCTATGTAGAATATCTTGGTACTGTGTATCGCAGGCAATTGTTTCCTACACTCATGTCATTTAGTGGAAACCACTACAGGTAATTTAACTGGTAATTATGTGGGTTATGACCGCAGTGTATTCAGGTGTACAAAATGTGATGGTTCTAAAACATCACAGAACCAGAGCATGTTCCTGCTTCAGGATATGTGTGTGATGCGTTTTTCTGTATCATCATCAGCATCATCATCAGCTTCCACTTTCCCCGTCAAGCGGCGTAGGGAGAAATAATTGGCGTTCCAGCGCCCGATGGGTAGCAATAGATAGTGTTCTTCCGTGTGATTGTAGAATGTCTTTGATGGCTTCAATCTAGTTTCTTCTCGTGCGTCCTCTTGCTCTCGTAGCAGATCTTCTTTAATGTAGCGCAAGTGCTGGTAGTTTATAGTGTCACGCTCTAACGAGATGACCGAACCTTTTGATATGTTGCCGCTCAATATGTAGCACAAAGTGTTCCCATTGTCTGTCTCATAGCAGCATTTCTTATTCTGTCTCAGATAGTTAAGTAGGCAGTTCTCCTAAATTGGGAATATTAGGCTGCCAATTCTTAAATGACCTGGAAACGAAGCCAGTTGGGATGAAGTCCTTGAGAAGAATGCTGGAAATATAATGGACTGTAAAGGAATTAAATAGTGAGATGTTGACAGCTGGATGTGTTAATAAAGCAATCACAAAGCCACTCGGAGAATCAAATGAAATTATGGGAATGTCAGCGGAAGATGTGGAATGTAAATACTATGTACATGCGGATATATTTTTAAAAAAAAGGATAGAGAAGTGACGAAAGACAACGTAAGGCATAAAGTGAATGCGCACACAGGTGAACATATTGAATTGTGTAAAAACACCGACATTACAACACTCGGACATTACAACACTACGTCGCTTAAAGTCGCTTAAAAGTCGACAGGGTTGACTTCATCGCACCGGGTTTTATCCCATATGGCTCGGTCTCTTTCCGCAGCGCGGAAAGCGTCGCACAAAGCACGAACTCCGTAGCTTTTAGCGACGAACCACAGGAGTCTCCGAAACATTTTAACTCGTAAATCTGAAGGGTGCGGCCCGGAATCGAACCCACAACCTTCAGAGCACGAGTCAAACGGCTTGTCCACTTCGCCACAGAGACTTCCAACACACACAACATTTCGTCACAACACTACGTGCTCCGTCCTAATCTGCAACGATCAGCGAGCGAAGAGTCCCATTACTAATGGTACCATTGGCAGTCTGATTATGTGTCCTGATGGCCTATCCTCGGAGTTTTGGGTATTGGACAGAGCCTCTGGTCACTGACTGCAGCCCCATTCTCTCAGCATTATACACACGTTTCCAAACAGGCCCGACAAGATCTGCCTTATCATGCAGCAATACCCCCCTAACTTGTGTAGACCTATCCAATCTGCTTCCTCGTCCGCCTGCTGGTTTCCCGCCACATCAGCATGTCCTGGGGGAAATCCAACAGATGCTCTCTATATTGATTATTGAATGCAAGCCTGCCACGCCCCCCCCCCCCCGGCCCCCAAGCAACATATAATATTAGAAGTAATTTAGACTTCATCAAAATATCACATGTCATCATCATCCATCATTTAGCATCACTGCACTCTGAAAAGTCTCTCGATCACTCGTCAGCTCTCCTGCCGCATGATCCCTCATGTCCAAGGTGTCTGCAGTGTAATGTGTCCGTCTACGTGCTGGTCAATCCATGTCTCTACTCCCAGAAATTATGCCATGTTCTTTGGAAACAACCTTGATGTTTGATATGATACTTATTAATATTATGAGTCAGTTTTAGTCGATGTTCAGATCTTATATAATCTCAGTGCTTGTCTTCTTCTTGATCAACAATAGTTTAAGAACATCCCATCT
The DNA here is from genome assembly GCA_014155875.1 of Cepaea nemoralis. Taxonomy (NCBI): domain Eukaryota; kingdom Metazoa; phylum Mollusca; class Gastropoda; order Stylommatophora; family Helicidae; genus Cepaea; species Cepaea nemoralis. Next base: position 77,798 of record JACEFZ010010357.1, on the reverse strand, counting down.
CATCTCATCTTGTTGCTCTTCTGCATTGCAAAGTCGAAGTGAAGTATAATAAACAGCGTGAGAGTGTCCGTTTATGGGCTTCAAGTATGGAGATTCCCATGGACTCTGCTATTCCCTCTATTCATCATTTACGTGGTTGGTCTCTTCTTCTGCTTCTATTTGGTCTGAACATCATTGCTTGTTATGGTATACTGTTAGTTGGTAATCTAATTACATAGCCAAACCATTTGACTTTCTGCCTTCTAATAAATCTAAGGACATTTCTCTAGCATTTAAGTGCACAGTCCTGAATTTCTTCGTTAGTGCTTGCAATATAGTCTAAGGCTCACACTCCGTATGTTGCCAAACGAAATATTGATAGAGAAGTGAATTATCGTGATCGCCCAGGCCTGCGTTAGATCAGGCATCTAAAGAAGAAATGGCTCTTCACACAGCCAAAACGTTTCGTGTTGGTGAACCGAAGAATAACATAGAACAGTGTTTCCCAACCTTTTTGTGCCATGTCCCACTTAAGGCCTTTCTAAAATTCATATTGCCCCCCTCCCCCGCCCCACGCCCCCCCCCCCCCCCCTCAACATATACATTATTTTTAATATTCAAAAATTGAAATGTTCACTAAAGAAACTTGAATGATAGGTTTTAGGAAGAAATCACTAGGTAATTATTGAGCAAACACAGTAAGTAAATTTTCAAAACATATAATGGAGAACTGAAATTCAAGTACAAAATAATTTTAATGAAAGATTTTTCTATATTATTTTAATTATTAGTAATTATTTATTATTTAAATTTAGTGAGATCCTTGCGCTTGATGCTTGCTGCAAAGAGATCTTATGTCAGGTTCCAATTTAGTTAACTTCAGTCTCAAGTCTCCCCGTTTTGTTATATTCAGCCGATTTCTTCCATTTTCGAATTGCCCCCCTTAACAGTCAAATTGCCCCCCTGTGGGGCGTGGGCCCCACGTTGGGAAACACTGGCATAGAATATGAAGCAGATAATTTGGGGCAGTAAGTCGCTTCGTTAATTCTAATCATCATCATCATCATCATCATTATCATCATCATCATCATCATCATCATCATCAAGTGCCTTGCCAGCTGGCATAGGCGTTAATGTCTCTCCACATATCTCGGTCATTGGTTTTCTAGATCAGCTCTGCTGATGACATTCCTCCATACCACCGTCTCAGTCCATCCAGCATATGTTCTCTTGTTCTGTCTCTGCTTATCTTCCTCTTGATCTTTGCAGTCGCCAACGATGATCTCCACCGCCTCTCTTCTCATCGCATAACTAAAGAAAGCTTTTTGGTTAACTAGAAAAAGGTTAGTTTCACAGCCAGTGAGAATGGGAATGTTAGACAACCAGTGTTAATTGACGTGGAAACTGAAAGCAGTGGATGTACATATTTTGAGAAGGAAGCTGGAAATATCGTGAGTTGTGAAGAAAACAAATACTGAGATGCTGACAGCTGGATGTATTAATATATCAATCACAAATTCATTTAGAACATCACATGAAATGTATGGTCAGCACATAAGTAACACATTTTGTTCACTTTTTAATTTATTTTATGTTCATTGTTCTCATTTGATTGTAATCTTTCCATTCTTCTCGATCAGTTATTATGCCTTGATGTAATCAATGTAGTGTCTTCCCTGTGTTTAAATGGCGTGTTTTTGTATTTGCTTGCTGATGAAGTATAGTCACCCCAACACTCTCTGTTTTCTCCTAATTGTGTTAGTAAAGCTGCATTACATCGTGTTATTTTTTATTGTTTTGGTTAACTAGAGAACACTTCCTTTGGAATCCTCAAGGCAAAAGAAATATAGACAGAGGAAATGCACGTTGGGAGGCGAGTTAGAAGCATAAATTAATCATATGGGAAAGGCATAGAAGGTACCAAAGAGAACAGCGAAAGATTTTCTGTAAGTGTTTGATTTTAGATGTTTGAGATCCTTCGCTCCATTTGAGATCAGCAGCAGCAGCAGCAGCAGCAGAAGCAGCAGCAGCTGGGATAGTTGTAAGTAGTAGCAATGGTAAAAGGAGGCGAAGGAGAAGTAGAAGATGAAGAAGATGGTGGACTGGGAGTAGGTCGCATAATGTTTCCATTACCTCTACCCCATTCAACTTAAGAAGAGAAGTTATAATTAGGGCTTTTACCAGTCTCACATTAATAATCCTGTATCAGAATTAGCCACATTTAGCATATTAAATTACAATGGATTGTTGTCCAAAGGAGGTGATATTCCTTACATTATAGGTTTATTTCATAACTTTCTTGAAGAAAAAGAGTTAATATTTGTGACTAAAGTCACATTTTTGAAAAATAAAGGTAGATAAAAACCCACTTCCCGTGTGCATAAATGTATAATACGTCACAATGAATAATATTTCAAAACAATGGAAAATAACACCAGAAACTACATTTAGGATAATAATTTTCTCAGGTTGTTAAATATCGCCTGTGATTACCTCGAATATAAGTGTAATCTCCCGTTCGTGTACATACATAACCTTGATGGGTAGGGGTAAGGGGAAGCGGATAAATCTGAAGCCTGTGTGAATCTAAATCAACAAGATTGCCCTCTTTGTACATCAACCACCTTCAAACTGATATCTGAATTGTGACTGACTCTGTCACAGGATTGTTAATCTAAGCCTGGAGATGGTCCCTAATATAATTTTTCTTCTGAGGTTGAACGGTGTAGTGATGATAAAGGAATGGATAGAATCTAGAGTCACGGCGCCAGGTGATAAGGGAATGGATAGAATCTAGAGTCACAACGCCAGGTGATGAAGGAATGGATTGAATCTAGTGTCACAACGCCTGGTGATGAAGGAATGGACAGAATCTAGAGTCACAACGCCTGGTGATGAAGGAATGGATAGAATCTAGAGTCACGGCGCCAGGTGATGAAGGAATGGATAGAATCTAGAGTCACAACGCCTGGTGATGAAGGAATGGAGTGAATCTAGAGTCACGGCGCCAGGTGATGACGCATGGATAGAATCTAGAGTCACGGCGCCAGGTGATAAGGGAATGGATAGAATCTAGAGTCACAACGCCAGTGATGAAGGAATGGAATAGAATCTAGAGTCACGGCGCCAGGTGATAAGGGAATGGATAGAATCTAGAGTCACAACGCCTGGTGATGAAGGAATGGATTGAATCTAGAGTCACGGCGCCAGGTGATGGACGCATGGATAGAATCTAGAGCTACGCCACTAGTCTACTAGCCTCAAGGACAATCAGGTAGTGATTACTGCTGCACGTCCAGATTAAACATGTCATTTAAATTAGGTTTCAGGCCCCGTTTCCGCGCCATGTGGCGTATTGTTCACCTGGACAGATAAGAGGGCATATCAAGAGATTGTAAAAGACATGGGGGTAATTAGACAGCTATTGTATAGCATACCATAACGAAGCCGATCCTGGGGAGAAGGAATTATGCCGCGTTCGAAACACAGCTGTGGGAGATTAGGGCGTCTTCCGCCTTATGCGGTTTTTCATGCAACGATATGAATTCCAGTCGTTGTAAAAGCAATGGCAAACTACTGAACGTAAACTTGCCAAGAAATCACAAACAGCCATAAAATGCTGGGGTTGACTGCGACGTCCAGTAAGGATCTGTAACTAACATTCATGAGGCACCGGGTCTTTTACTTAGGTATATTTGTTCTGAGCATCAAATTACCTTGTTCAACCATAAATAAGGTTATAATAGAGAGTAAGTTGGTTGCTGGTTTCCATTGTGTTTCTTTAGCTGGTATTTCTTTCGTTCGATTTTTTGTTCTCATTTCAAGCGTTATTTCTGAAAAGGGCAAATCCTTAGGAGGCCTCATCTCCTGCTTGTAGTTGTATTATTCTAATCTGCTTGATTACAATTTTCATTCTGCGTATTTATAATTCTAGAAGCTGTTGTATATCCTGTTCACTTTATGCATGTAGTAGTTTTGTTGTCATATTTTTATGTTTAATTTGGAAGTATCTCGTTAAATCTCCTCTTTCTTCATTAAATATGTTACAGTTTAATTAGTGGGATTTGTTGTTATACTGATAACATTCTGTACAGATTGGTTATTCCCATTTGAATGCAGCCTTTCCGATTCTCAGTTTCCATATTTTTCTTTAGATTGCTGGAAGTTTAATACTTTCCATTATTTGTATCTTTTCATTTGGTTTATTTATTAGCTGGAAAGTACTTCTGCTTTTCTTGCTTTCTATCACTTTTGTCTCCATATATGGATCTGAAGAACAAGATCAAAGGTAACAGGGAAAGAGGACGACCAAGAACAACAGCAGACGCATGCAGGAACGCTGGGCTCAGAATTTATATTACTTGAAGGCGCAGTTGTTGGGAACAGAAGTGCTACTGTTCAGTGTTGTCGTTTATCGAGACTCTGTCTGTTCCACCTTTCATACGGGGACAGAGCAGCATTGTGTGTGATATTCACTGACACAGGAAACGGAGCATAATGCGGACCCTTGCCGTGCAGTTGGAACCGCGATTAACTAACAAACTGAAGGCAGTTGCTGGAGCAGTAGACTATGAAGGAATATGATCATATAACAACAATAACAGACTTGGAACGGACCAATCTGACTATTATACACAGGCATTATATCTTTAGATCCTATCTGCATTAGATGGTGATTCGTTAATATCACGCAGGCCACCCATTAACTTTCGATAATAGTTTCTGGTCTCTCTCAAGCAGAAGTATTTTGCAGAACGTCGATCTCATCATGGCGCGTCGAGAAGCCGCTTTATCTCTTCCCATTCTCCCGCCTCATGCACTCTCATGCCCAGGATTGTCTGAAATATTCCCTGTCCATTTTTGTGCTGGTTGACCTCTGCCTCTACTTCCAGTAACTGCCAAGTAGCAGGACAGACGAAATGACGTCAACAAGAAATTGTAAGAAAACCTCCAACCAAATAATAGGAGAATCTAGAGAAGTGACGTGAGAAGGCAAGAAACGTCACAGGAGGAGTCAACAACAACAACAGACAGACCCTTGGGCTGATAGTAAAGAAGGCAGCACGATTCGTTCCCGGAAGCAAGATTGTGTACGAACTGGCAAGAATCGCATTGATGGCTAATTGATATGGGATGGAAGAGCTAGATTGTTAAGGCATGATTCATATTTGCTAGAAAATGACCGATGGATACAAATGCTTCAAGTGGGACTTGGAAATTATAGCAAGGGGCGTAGAGGCCACTTGGTAAGGAGCAATAGCTGACTATAAGCGTCAAGACAATTATGTCAGCAGTTATATTGTAAGTTCAATTGTGCTAACATTATGTATCTGTTTTGTCAAGACTGTCCCGCCTGGCTGAACAGGCACGGTATTTTGAGAATTATTAATATATTATTATTATTACCATTGATTTGTGAACACAAGCTTGAACACAGACAATAAATGTCGCCACAACTGCCATTGTCTAACGGCTTTGACTTATTCATCAATGTTGGCACAGGCTTCCGGATTTCTGTTGAAATGTTTTATTTATCTTAGATGATGAGCCATTTGACTGAAGTTGATTGTTATATCGTTACTAACCATTTAGCAGTAACCATGCCGTCCATCAGTGTTCTCTCCCAGCCTCTGTGTCGTTTTTTTCTAGTAACCCGTTTTTGTTTTGGCTTAGCCGATCCCGGAGACATGCGGCCCGACTGAAACATGCGGCCCGGCAGAGACATGTGGCAAGACGGAGATATGCGGCCCGAAACACATCTCTACAGTAATTTGAACTCATGATCACATGTCCGGCTGGCAAGTGCCCTAGTCATTGCACATCATCATTCTCAAGACATAATAATTTCATATATGTCATTGTTACAAGATGTAAAAATTACACATATATCAGTGTTAAAAGATGTCATAATTACATATATACCATTGTTACAAGATATCATAATCACACACACACACATATTATATATATATATATATATATAATATATATATATATATATATATAGATATATATATATATAATATATATATATATCATTGTTACAAGATGTCATAATCACATATATATCATTGTTACAAGATGTCATAACCATATATATATATATATATATATATATATATATATATATATATATATATATATCATTGTTACAAGCGTCTGCCACGCTGCAATCGCATTCCATGATCACGTGTCGGGTGGCAAGTGCCCAGGCCAATGAACATCGTCATTCTCAAGATTTCATAAATATCATGTTACAAGATGTCGTAATCACATATATATCATTGTTACAAACGTCGGTCATGCTGCAACATCATCCATGATAAACAACTGGCTTGTTGTAAGTTCAAGGTTGCGACAAACTTATCATCTGCAGAATTGCCGGGAATTTCATCTACCATGAAACATTATTTGATGCATAATGGACGCATAATTGCAAATCCGGTTTTTGGCTTCGGAAAAAAACAAAATCATTATCGAAAATATAAGGCATAGGAAATTCCCGGATCAGAGGCCGTGTCCTACATTCTTATGTCCTCCACTGACGCCAGGCTCCGTGTTCGCCTAGTGGTTAGACGCTTGCTTGCTGGTCCGGTGGTCATGAGTTCGAATTCACAAGTGGCGGATTTATACAATTGAGCTGGGAGATAGCTCACGGTAGACCCAACCTAAATGAGTATCAGATAATGTCTTTGGGAGTACGTGTGGTACTTAGCTACTTACTTACCTACTTACTTACCTACTTACTTACCTACTTACTTACTTACACTTACTGCCTTACTTACTGTCTTATTTACTGTCTTACTTGCTCACCCACTCACTGTCTTACTTACTTAAACTTACTTACTGTCTTACTTACCGTCTTATTTACTGTCTTACTTACTTACCTACACACTGTCTTACTTACATCCTTAACTACCTACTTACGTACATACCTATCCACCAACCTACCTAAAAACCTACCTACAAACCTATCTACTTGCCTAAACTACCTACTTACCGTCTTACTTACTTACTTACGTACCTACCAACATATCTGCCTACCTACCAACATACCTACATATTTACTTATTTATTTATGTTATTGTTTTACTTCATTCATTCATCATTCTTGGTGTGCCTGACGGTAAACTTGGGCTGTCCCATATGTTTGTGTATTCTTATCTGTCATATTATCAGTTAAATACCATTTGATTTCATCTTGCATAATATAAACTCATGTTCATTACTGTAGTTTGAGTGAGTGAGTCAGTGAGTGTGAATGAAAGACAGAACGAGTGAGCGTGAGAGTGAATGAGTGAGCGGGAGAGTGAATGAGTGAGCGGGAGAGTGAAGAGTGAACGGGAAAGTGAATGAGTGAGCGTGAGAGTGAATGAATGAGCGGAAGACTGAATGTGTGAGCGTGAGAGTGAATGCGTGTGTGTGTGTGTGTGTGTGTGTGTGAGAGAGAGAGAGAGAGAGAGAGAGAGAGAGAGAGAGAGAGAGCGAGAGAGCATCACTATTTTTACGTCACATACATTTTATGTACACAATTTTCTCCATGTTTAACATTTTATGAGACTGCTCATGACAAGTGTCAGTGTATGTGTGTGAGTAAAGTGTGGGAGTTTGTTCATACTAATTTCAATACTAACGTGAGACATTTTTATGTGTCTAGATGTGAGGAAGTGTGAGTGTATGTGGAGGATGTGTGCGAGTGTGGGGATATGTGTGGGTGGGGGTGTGTGGGTGGGGGTATGCATTTGGATGGGTTGGGGTGTGTGGGTTTTGGTGGGTAGTGGTATTTGTGGGTGTGTGGTGGGATGTGTGGATGGATGTGTGGGGGTGAAAGTAGGGGTGTGGAATGGGTGTGGGGGATGTGTGTATGGTGGAGGATATGTGTATGGGACGGATGCAGGGAATGTGTGTATGTGGTGGAGATGTGTGGATGGTGTGAGGAAGTATGTGTGGGAGGCGGTTGTGTGGGTAGGGGATTGTGTTGGTGGATTTGGGATGGAAGGGCGGGTGGGGAGAAGTGTATGGTGTGTGGGTTGAGATATGTGTGCGGTGTGTTGCAGGGGATGTGTGAATGATGTGTGGGTGGAGGTTGTTTTGGTGGTATGGTGGTGGATAGTGTGTGGTGTGTGGGATGTGTGTGATGGGTGCGGGGAATGTGCATATGGGTGGGGTATATGTGTGGGTGAGCAGGGGATTGTGGTGGTTGGGGGAAGTATGGAGGTGGGGTGGGAGATGTGTGTGTAGGTGGGGAATGTGTGGGTGGGGGTGTGTGAGTGGCTAAGGGATGTGTAGGTGGGTGAGGGAGTTGTATGTTTCGGTCGGGGTGGGATGTGTGAGTGGGTGGAGGATGTGTGTGGGGTAGGGTATTGTGATCGAGAGATGTTTGGTTGGGGGTGGGTGGGGGTGTGTGGGTCCATAGGTGGAGGATGTATGCGTGAGTGAGTGTGGTTGGTGGACGGTGGTAGGGAATGCGTGTGTGGGTGGGGAGAGGTGTGTGTGTGTGTTGGTTGGTGATATTGTGGGGTGAGATATGTGTGTGGGGTGGGGGATTTTTGTGGTGTGTGAGTGGGGGTATGTGGGGTGGATGGAAAGGGTATCTGTGTGGGTGTGGGTGGAATATTGTGTGGTATCTGGGTGGGGAATATGTGTGTGGTGTGTAAGTGGGGATGTGTGGTGAGGGATATGTGTTGTGTGTGGTGCGTGGGTTGGGAATAGTGCGTGGTAGGGGGTGTAAGTGATGTGCGGGTGGGGGATTGTGTGGTGAGGGATTAGGTTAAGGCATGTGTGGGTGGGTGGAAGTTGTATGTGTGGGTGGTGGGGTGTGTGTGAGTGGATTGGGGATGTAGGGTGGTTAGGGAGATGGTGTGTGTGGGGGGGGGGGGGGGGTAGGGAAATGTCAGTGGGGGGGATGTGTGGGTGTATGGTTTGGGGATGTGTGAGTGGATGTGCGATGTGTGGGTTGTTGGGGATTGTTTGTGTGTGTATGTGTGGTGGGGAATATGTTGTCGATGGAGATGTGGCTGGGGGATGGGTGGTTTGAGGTGTGGGTGGGGAGAGGATGTGTGGGGTAGGATGGTGGATGGGCGTGGATGTGTGGGTTGGTGGGGGAATGTTTGTGGGTGGCGAGTGTGTGTGGTGTGTAAGTGGGGTGTGTTTGGTGAGGGATATGGTGTGTGTGTGGTGCGTGGGTTGGGAATAGTGCGTGGTAGGGGGTGTAAGTAATGTGCGGGTGGGGGATTGTGTGGTGAGGGATAGGTTAAGGCATGTGTGGGGTGGGTGAAGTTGTATGTGTGGGTGGTGGGGTGTGTGTGAGTGGATTGGGGATGTAGGGGGTTAGGGAGATGTGTGTGTGTGTGTGTTGGGGGGGGAGGGGGGGGAGGGACATGTCATGTTGGTGGGGATGTGTGTGTATGGTTGGGGATGTGTGAGTGGATGTGCGATGGGTGTGTGGTGGGGGATTGTGTGGTATGTGTGGGTGGGGAATATTTGTCGATGGAGATGTGGCTGGGGGATGGGTGGTTTGAGGTGTGGGTGGGGAGAGGAATGTGTGGGGTAGGAGTGGATGGGCGCCACACACAACATTTCGTCACAACACTACGTGCTCCGTCCTAATCTGCAACGATCAGCGAGCGAAGAGTCCCATTACTAATTGGTACCATTGGCAGTCTGATTATGTGTCCTGATGGCCTATCCTCGGAGTTTTGGGTATTGGACAGAGCCTCTGGTCACTGACTGCAGCCCCATTCTCTCAGCATTATACACACGTTTCCAAACAGGCCCGACAAGATCTGCCTTATCATGCAGCAATACCCCCCTAACTTGTGTAGACCTATCCAATCTGCTTCCTCGTCCGCCTGCTGGTTTCCCGCCACATCAGCATGTCCTGGGGGGAAATCCAACAGATGCTCTCTATATTGATTATTGAATGCAAGCCTGCCACGCCCCCCCCCCCCCGGCCCCCAAGCAACATATAATATTAGAAGTAATTTAGACTTCATCAAAATATCACATGTCATCATCATCCATCATTTAGCATCACTGCACTCTGAAAAGTCTCTCGATCACTCGTCAGCTCTCCTGCCGCATGATCCCTCATGTCCAAGGTGTCTGCAGTGTAATGTGTCCGTCTACGTGCTGGTCAATCCATGTCTCTACTCCCAGAAATTATGCCATGTTCTTTGGAAACAACCTTGATGTTTGATATGATACTTATTAATATTATGAGTCAGTTTTAGTCGATGTTCAGATCTTATATAATCTCAGTGCTTGTCTTCTTCTTGATCAACAATAGTTTAAGAACATCCCATCTCATCTCATCTTGTTGCTCTTCTGCATTGCAAAGTCGAAGTGAAGTATAATAAACAGCGTGAGAGTGTCCGTTTATGGGCTTCAAGTATGGAGATTCCCATGGACTCTGCTATTCCCTCTATTCATCATTTACGTGGTTGGTCTCTTCTTCTGCTTCTATTTGGTCTGAACATCATTGCTTGTTATGGTATACTGTTAGTTGGTAATCTAATTACATAGCCAAACCATTTGACTTTCTGCCTTCTAATAAAATCTAAGGACATTTCTCTAGCATTTAAGTGCACAGTCCTGAATTTCTTCGTTAGTGCTTGCCATATAGTCTAAGGCTCACACTCCGTATGTTGCCAAACGAAATATTGATAGAGAAGTGAATTATCGTGATCGCCCAGGCCTGCGTTAGATCAGGCATCTAAAGAAGAAATGGCTCTTCACACAGCCAAAACGTTCGTGTTGGTGAACCGAAGAAATAACATAGACCAGTGTTTCCCAACCTTTTTTGTGCCATGTCCCCACTTAAGCCTTTCTAAAATTCATATTGCCCCCCTCCCCCGCCCCACGCCCCCCCCCCCCCCCTCAACATATACATTATTTTTAATATTCAAAAATTGAAATGTTCACTAAAGAAACTTGAATGATAGGTTTTAGGAAGAAATCACTAGGTAATTATTGAGCAAACACAGTAAGTAAATTTTCAAAACATATAATGGAGAACTGAAATTCAAGTACAAAATAATTTTAATGAAAGATTTTTCTATATTATTTTAATTATTAGTAATTATTTATTATTTAAATTTAGTGAGATCCTTGCGCTTGATGCTTGCTGCAAAGAGATCTTATGTCAGGTTCCAATTTAGTTAACTTCAGTCTCAAGTCTCCCCGTTTTGTTATATTCAGCCGATTTCTTCCATTTTCGAATTGCCCCCCTTAACAGTCAAATTGCCCCCCTGTGGGGCGTGGGCCCCACGTTGGGAAACACTGGCATAGAATATGAAGCAGATAATTTGGGGGCAGTAAGTCGCTTCGTTAATTCTAATCATCATCATCATCATCATCATTATCATCATCATCATCATCATCATCATCATCAAGTGCCTTGCCAGCTGCATAGGCGTTAATGTCTCTCCACATATCTCGGTCATTGGTTTTCTAGATCAGCTCTGCTGATGACATTCCTCCATACCACCGTCTCAGTCCATCCAGCATATGTTCTCTTGTTCTGTCTCTGCTTATCTTCCTCTTGATCTTTGCAGTCGCCACGATGATCTCCACCGCCTCTCTTCTCATCGCATAACTAAAGAAAGCTTTTTGGTTAACTAGAAAAAGGTTAGTTTCACAGCCAGTGAGAATGGGAATGTTAGACAACCAGTGTTAATTGACGTGGAAACTGAAAGCAGTGGATGTACATATTTTGAGAAGGAAGCTGGAAATATCGTGAGTTGTGAAGAAAACAAATACTGAGATGCTGACAGCTGGATGTATTAATATATCAATCACAAATTCATTTAGAACATCACATGAAATGTATGGTCAGCACATAAGTAACACATTTTGTTCACTTTTTAATTTATTTTATGTTCATTGTTCTCATTTGATTGTAATCTTTCCATTCTTCTCGATCAGTTATTATGCCTTGATGTAATCAATGTAGTGTCTTCCCTGTGTTTAAATGGCGTGTTTTGTATTTGCTTGCTGATGAAGTATAGTCACCCCAACACTCTCTGTTTTCTCCTAATTGTGTTAGTAAAGCTGCATTACATCGTGTTATTTTTTATTGTTTTGGTTAACTAGAGAACACTTCCTTTGGAATCCTCAAGGCAAAAGAAATATAGACAGAGGAAATGCACGTTGGGAGGCGAGTTAGAAGCATAAATTAATCATATGGGAAAGGCATAGAAGGTACCAAAGAGAACAGCGAAAGATTTTCTGTAAGTGTTTGATTTTAGATGTTTGAGATCCTTCGCTCCATTTGAGATCAGCAGCAGCAGCAGCAGCAGCAGAAGCAGCAGCAGCTGGGATAGTTGTAAGTAGTAGCAATGGTAAAAGGAGGCGAAGGAGAAGTAGAAGATGAAGAAGATGGTGGACTGGGAGTAGGTCGCATAATGTTTCCATTACCTCTACCCCATTCAACTTAAGAAGAGAAGTTATAATTAGGGCTTTTACCAGTCTCACATTAATAATCCTGTATCAGAATTAGCCACATTTAGCATATTAAATTACAATGGATTGTTGTCCAAAGGAGGTGATATTCCTTACATTATAGGTTTATTTCATAACTTTCTTGAAGAAAAAGAGTTAATATTTGTTGACTAAAGTCACATTTTGAAAAATAAAGGTAGATAAAAACCCACTTCCCGTGTGCATAAATGTATAATACGTCACAATGAATAATATTTCAAAACAATGGAAAATAACACCAGAAACTACATTTAGGATAATAATTTTCTCAGGTTGTTAAATATCGCCTGTGATTACTCGAATTATAAGTGTAATCTCCCGTTCGTGTACATATATAACCTTGATGGGTAGGGGTAAGGGGAAGCGGATAAATCTGAAGCCTGTGTGAATCTAAATCAACAAGATTGCCCTCTTTGTACATCAACCACCTTCAAACTGATATCTGAATTGTGACTGACTCTGTCACAGGATTGTTAATCTAAGCCTGGAGATGGTCCCTAATATAATTTTTCTTCTGAGGTTGAACGGTGTAGTGATGATAAAGGAATGGATAGAATCTAGAGTCACGGCGCCAGGTGATAAGGGAATGGATAGAATCTAGAGTCACAACGCCAGGTGATGAAGGAATGGATTGAATCTAGTGTCACAAACGCCTGGTGATGAAGGAATGGACAGAATCTAGAGTCACAACGCCTGGTGATGAAGGGAATGGATAGAATCTAGAGTCACGGCGCCAGGTGATGAAGGAATGGATAGAATCTAGAGTCACAAACGCCTGGTGATGAAGGAATGGAGTGAATCTAGAGTCACGGCGCCAGGTGATGGACGCATGGATAGAATCTAGAGTCACGGCGCCAGGTGATAAGGGAATGGATAGAATCTAGAGTCACAACGCCAGGTGATGAAGGAATGGATAGAATCTAGAGTCACGGCGCCAGGTGATAAGGGAATGGATAGAATCTAGAGTCACAACGCCTGGTGATGAAGGAATGGATTGAATCTAGAGTCACGGCGCCAGGTGATGGACGCATGGATAGAATCTAGAGCTACGCCACTAGTCTACTAGCCTCAAGGACAATCAGGTAGTTGATTACTGCTGCACGTCCAGATTAAACATGTCATTTAAATTAGGTTTCAGGCCCCGTTTCCGCGCCATGTGGCGTATTGTTCACCTGGACAGATAAGAGGCATATCAAGAGATTGTAAAAGACATGGGGGTAATTAGACAGCTATTGTATAGCATACCATAACGAAGCCGATCCTGGGGAGAAGGAATTATGCCGCGTTCGAAACACAGCTGTGGGAGATTAGGGCGTCTTCCGCCTTATGCGGTTTTTCATGCACGATATGAATTCCAGTCGTTGTAAAAGCAATGGCAAACTACTGAACGTAAACTTGCCAAGAAATCACAACAGCCATAAAATGCTGGGGTTGACTGCGACGTCCAGTAAAGGATATGTAACTAACATTCATGAGGCACCGGCGTCTTTTACTTAGGTATATTTGTTCTGAGCATCAAATTACCTTGTTCAACCATAAATAAGGTTATAATAGAGAGTAAGTTGGTTGCTGGTTTCCATTGTGTTTCTTTAGCTGGTATTTCTTTCGTTCGATTTTTGTTCTCATTTCAAGCGTTATTTCTGAAAAGGGCAAATCCTTAGGAGGCCCTCATCTCCTGCTTGTAGTTGTATTATTCTAATCTGCTTGATTACAATTTTCATTCTGCGTATTTATAATTCTAGAAGCTGTTGTATATCCTGTTCACTTTATGCATGTAGTAGTTTTGTTGTCATATTTTTATGTTTAATTGGAAGTATCTCGTTAAATCTCCTCTTTCTTCATTAAATATGTTACAGTTTAATTAGTGGGATTTGTTGTTATACTGATAACATTCTGTACAGATTGGTTATTCCCATTTGAATGCAGCCTTTCCGATTCTCAGTTTCCATATTTTTCTTTAGATTGCTGGAAGTTTAATACTTTCCATTATTTGTATCTTTTCATTTGGTTTATTTATTAGCTGGAAAGTACTTCTGCTTTTCTTGCTTTCTATCCACTTTTGTCTCCATATAGGATCTGAAGAACAAGATCAAAGGTAACAGGGAAAGAGGAAGACCAAGAAACAACAGCAGACGCATGCAGGAACGCTGGGGCTCAGATTTATATTACCTTGAAGGCAGTTGTTGGGAACAGAAGTGCTACTGTTCAGGTTGTCGGTTTATCGAGACTCCTGTCTGTTCCACCTTTCATACGGGACAGAGCAGCATTGTGTGTGATATTCACTGACACAGGAACGGAGCATAATGCGACCCTTTGCCGTGAAGTTGGAACCGCGATTAACTAACAAACTGAAGGCAGTTGCTGGGAGCAGTAGACTATGAAGGAATATGATCATATAACAACAATAACAGACTTGGAACTGACCAATCTGACTATTATAACACAGGCATATATCTTTAGATCCATCTGCATTAGATGGTGATTCAGTTAATATCACGCAGGCCACCATTAACTTTCGATAATAGTTTCTGGTCTCTCTCAAGCAGAAGGTATTTTGCAGAACGTCGATCTCATCATGGCGCGTCGAGAAGCCGCTTTATCTCTTCCCATTTCTCCCGCCTCATGCACTCTCATGCCCAGGATTGTCTGAAATATTCCCTGTCCATTTTTGTGCTGGTTGACCTCTGCCTCTACTTCCAGTAACTGCCAAGTAGCAGGACAGACGAAATGACGTCAACAAGAAATTGTAAGAAAACCTCCAACCAAATAATAGGAGAATCTAGAGAAGTGACGTGAGAAGGCAAGAAACGTCACAGGAGGAGTCAACAACAACAACAGACAGACCTTGGGCTGATAGTAAAGAAGGCAGCACGATTCGTTTCCCGGAAGCAAGATTGTGTTACGAACTGGCAAGACATCGCATTGATGGCTAATGATATGGGATGGAAGAGCTAGATTGTTAAGGCATGATTCATATTTGCTAGAAAATGACCGATGGATACAAATGCTTCAAGTGGGACTTGGAAATTATAGCAAGGTGGCGTAGAGGCCACTTGGTAAGGAGCAATAGCTGACTATAAGCGTCAAGACAATTATGTCAGCAGTTATATTGTAAGTTCAATTGTGCTAACATTATGTATCTGTTTTGTCAAGACTGTCCCGCCTGGCTGAACAGGCACGGTATTTTGAGAATTATTAATATATTATTATTATTACCATTGATTTGTGAACACAAGCTTGAACACAGACAATAAATGTCGCCACAACTGCCATTGTCTAACGGCTTTGACTTATTCATCAATGTTGGCACAGGCTTCCGGATTTCTGTTGAAATGTTTTATTTATCTTAGATGATGAGCCATTTGACTGAAGTTGATTGTTATATCGTTACTAACCATTTAGCAGTAACCATGCCGTCCATCAGTGTTCTCTCCCAGCCTCTGTGTCGTTTTTTTCTAGTAACCGTTTTTGTTTTGGCTTAGCCGATCCCGGAGACATGCGGCCCGACTGAAACATGCGGCCCGGCAGAGACATGTGGCAAGACGGAGATATGCGGCCCGAAACACATCTCTACAGTAATTTGAACTCATGATCACATGTCCGGCTGGCAAGTGCCCTAGTCATTGCACATCATCATTCTCAAGACATAATAATTTCATATATGTCATTGTTACAAGATGTAAAAATTACACATATATCAGTGTTAAAAGATGTCATAATTACATATATACCATTGTTACAAGATATCATAATCACACACACACACATATATATATATATATATATATATATATATATATATATATATATATATATATATATATATATATATATATATATATATCATTGTTACAAGATGTCATAATCACATATATATCATTGTTACAAGATGTCATAACCATATATATATATATATATATATATATATATATATATATATATATATATATATATCATTGTTACAAGCGTCTGCCACGCTGCAATCGCATTCCATGATCACGTGTCGGGTGGCAAGTGCCCAGGCCAATGAACATCGTCATTCTCAAGATTTCATAAATATATCATTGTTACAAGATGTCGTAATCACATATATATCATTGTTACAAACGTCGGTCATGCTGCAACATCATCCCATGATAAACAACTGGCTTGTTGTAAGTTCAAGGTTGCGACAAACTTATCATCTGCAGAATTGCCGGGAATTTCATCTACCATGAAACATTATTTGATGCATAATGGACGCATAATTGCAAATCCGGTTTTTGGCTTCGGAAAAAACAAAAATCATTATCGAAAATATAAGGGCATAGGAAATTCCCGGATCAGAGGCCGTGTCCTACATTCTTATGTCCTCCACTGACGCCAGGCTCCGTGTTCGCCTAGTGGTTAGACGCTTGCTTGCTGGTCCGGTGGTCATGAGTTCGAATTCACAAGTGGCGGATTTATACAATTGAGCTGGGAGATAGCTCACCGGTAGACCCAACCTAAAATGAGTATCAGATAATGTCTTTGGGAGTACGTGTGGTACTTAGCTACTTACTTACCTACTTACTTACCTACTTACTTACCTACTTACTTACTTACACTTACTGCCTTACTTACTGTCTTATTTACTGTCTTACTTGCTCACCCACTCACTGTCTTACTTACTTAAACTTACTTACTGTCTTACTTACCGTCTTATTTACTGTCTTACTTACTTACCTACACACTGTCTTACTTACATCCTTAACTACCTACTTACGTACATACCTATCCACCAACCTACCTAAAAACCTACCTACAAACCTATCTACTTGCCTAACTACCTACTTACCGTCTTACTTACTTACTTACGTACCTACCAACATATCTGCCTACCTACCAACATACCTACATATTTACTTATTTATTTATGTTATTGTTTTACTTCATTCATTCATCATTCTTGGTGTGCCTTGACGGTAAACTTGGGCTGTCCCATATGTTTGTGTATTCTTATCTGTCATATTATCAGTTAAATACCATTTGATTTCATCTTGCATAATATAAACTCATGTTCATTACTGTAGTTTGAGTGAGTGAGTCAGTGAGTGTGAATGAAAGACAGAACGAGTGAGCGTGAGAGTGAATGAGTGAGCGGGAGAGTGAATGAGTGAGCGGGAGAGTGAAGAGTGAACGGGAAAGTGAATGAGTGAGCGTGAGAGTGAATGAATGAGCGGAAGACTGAATGTGTGAGCGTGAGAGTGAATGCGTGTGTGTGTGTGTGTGTGTGTGTGTGAGAGAGAGAGAGAGAGAGAGAGAGAGAGAGAGAGAGAGAGAGAGAGCATCACTATTTTTACGTCACATACATTTTATGTACACAATTTTCTCCATGTTTAACATTTTTATGAGACTGCTCATGACAAGTGTCAGTGTATGTGTGTGAGTAAAGTGTGGGAGTTTGTTCATACTAATTTCAATACTAACGTGAGACATTTTGTATGTGTCTAGATGTGAGGAAGTGTGAGTGTATGTGGAGGATGTGTGCGAGTGTGGGGATATGTGTGGGTGGGGGTGTGTGGGTGGGGGTATGCATTTGGATGGGTTGGGGTGTGTGGGTTTTGGTGGGTAGTGGTATTTGTGGGTGTTTGTGGGATGTGTGGATGGATGTGTGGGGGTGAAAGTAGGGGTGTTGGAATGGGTGTGGGGGATGTGTGTATGGGTGGAGGATATGTGTATGGGACGGATGCAGGGAATGTGTGTTTATGTGGGTGGAGATGTGTGGATGGTGTGAGGAAGTATGTGTGGGAGGCGGGGTTGTGTGGGTAGGGGATTGTGTTGGGTGGATTTGGGATGGAAGGGCGGGTGGGGAGAAGTGTATGGTGTGTGGGTTTGAGATATGTGTGCGGTGTGTTGGCAGGGGATGTGTGAATGATGTGTGGGTGGAGGGTATGTTTGTGGTGGTATGGGTGGTGGATAGTGTGTGGTGTGTGGGATGTGTGTGATGGGTGCGGGGAATGTGCATATGGGTGGGGTATATGTGTGGGTGAGCAGGGGATTGTGGTGGTTGGGGGAAGTATGGAGTGTGGGTGGGAGATGTGTGTGTAGGTGGGGAATGTGTGGGTGGGGGTGTGTGAGTGGCTAAGGGATGTGTAGGTGGGTGAGGGAGTTGTATGTGTCGGGGTGGGATGTGTGAGTGGGTGGAGGATGTGTGTGGGGGTAGGGGTATTGTGATCGAGAGATGTTTGGTTGGGGGTGGGTGGGGGTGTGTGGGTCCATAGTGGAGGATGTATGCGTGAGTGAGTGTGTGTTGGTGGACGGGTAGGGAATGCGTGTGTGGGTGGGGAGAGGTGTGTGGTGTGTTGGTTGGTGATATTGTGTGGGTGAGATATGTGTGTGTGGGTGGGGGATTTTTGTGGTGTGTGAGTGGGGGTATGTGGGGTGGATGGGAAAGGGTATCTGTGTGGGTGTGGGTGGGAATATTGTGTGGTATCTGGGTGGGGAATATGTGTGTGGTGTGTAAGTGGGGATGTGTTGGTGAGGGATATGTGTGTGTGTGGTGCGTGGGTTGGGAATAGTGCGTGGTAGGGGGTGTAAGTGATGTGCGGGTGGGGGATTGTGTGGTGAGGGATTAGGTTAAGGCATGTGTGGGTGGGTGGAAGTTGTATGTGTGGGTGGTGGGGTGTGTGTGAGTGGATTGGGGATGTAGGGTGGTTAGGGAGATGTGTGTGTGTGGGGGGGGGGGGGGGGGTAGGGACATGTCAGTTGGTGGGGATGTGTGTGTATGGTTTGGGGATGTGTGAGTGGATGTGCGATGTGTGGGTTGGTGGGGGATTGTGTGTGTATGTGTGGGTGGGGAATATGTTGTCGATGGAGATGTGGCTGGGGGATGGGTGGTTTGAGGTGTGGGTGGGGAGAGGATGTGTGGGGTAGGATGTGGATGGGCGTGGGATGTGTGGGTTGGTGGGGGAATGTTTGTGGGTGGCGAGTGTGTGGTGTGTAAGTGGGGATGTGTTGGTGAGGGATATGTGTGTGTGTGTGGTGCGTGGGTTGGGAATAGTGCGTGGTAGGGGGTGTAAGTAATGTGCGGGTGGGGGATTGTGTGGTGAGGGATTAGGTTAAGGCATGTGTGGGTGGGTGGAAGTTGTATGTGTGGGTGGTGGGGTGTGTGTGAGTGGATTGGGGATGTAGGGTGGTTAGGGAGATGTGTGTGTGTGTGTGGGGGGGGAGGGGGGGGGGGAGGGACATGTCAGTTGGTGGGGATGTGTGTGTATGGTTTGGGGATGTGTGAGTGGATGTGCGATGTGTGGGTTGGTGGGGGATTGTGTGTGTATGTGTGGGTGGGGAATATGTTGTCGATGGAGATGTGGCTGGGGGATGGGTGGTTTGAGGTGTGGGTGGGGAGAGGATGTGTGGGGTAGGATGTGGATGGGCGTGGGATGTGTGGGTTGGTGGGGGAATGTTTGTGGGTGGCGAGTGTGTTTTGGTTGGGGGATCAGGTGAGGGCAGTGTGTGTGGGTGGGGGATGTGCGGGAGGGGGATGGGTCGGTTGGTGGGGTATGTATGTGTCCCTTGGTGTGCGTGTGTGGGTAGGTGGGGGTGTGTGTGTGGGTGGGGTGATGTAAGGATAGGTGGGGGTGTGTGTGTGAGTGGGGTGATGTAAGGATAGGTGGGGGTGTTGTGTGGGTGGGGTGATGTAAGGATAGGTGGGGGTGTGTGTGTGAGTGGGGTGATGTAAGGATAGGTGGGGGTATGTATGTGTCCGTTGGTGTGCGTGTGTGTCGGTAGGTGGGGGTGTGTATGTGTCCCTTGGTGCGCGCGTGTGTGGGTTGGTGGGTGTGTGTGGGTGGGGTGATGTAAGGATAGGTGGGGGTGTTG
>JACEFZ010010357.1:0-52500 GCA_014155875.1 Cepaea nemoralis | reverse complement strand
CTCCTTGCTTGATGTCAAACCAATCTGAGATAGTTTGATACAGATGACTTTTTAAACTATATTTTATTACTATATCTTGTTTAGTGTCGAGAATACCACCCTCGGCATGTTTGAGCTTATAACCACAACCGATAAAACAAATATGCCAACACGTACAAATGAAGAGGAATTACAGCAAGTGAGCAGTTTAGGTTCATTGCCGACTGACAATTGAAATGTGATGACAGAAATTAAAATAAACAGTGTTCTCCAAAAGCCATGGATTGGAACAGATTGCGCAATGCATGTCAGAGTGCTGACTTGCGTGTTTTTGTTGTTGTTGCAACAATTAAAAAAATGTTATTGAAAAGGTAAGAGGCTCGCCTTCATTACACCGGGTTGTATCCAACTGGCTCAGTCTCTTTCCGCAGTTTGGCCTGCCGAAAGCGTGGTCCAGTGCACGAATTCCGTAGCTCCAGCGACGACTTTATTTAACTGATTAATTGCCATGGGATGATTAATAGTCTTAGGCGATTTCCCGTTACTGCCATTGGCTTATATACAGCAGCTTTCTCATGTAACCGCCTATTATTTGATATAAAATATAACATGTCTGCTATCATAATAACAACATTTAAGTCATAACTGTGAAACACCATTAAATCCATTTTCCGCTAT
Source organism: Cepaea nemoralis (assembly GCA_014155875.1). NCBI lineage: Eukaryota > Metazoa > Mollusca > Gastropoda > Stylommatophora > Helicidae > Cepaea > Cepaea nemoralis. The sequence continues at coordinate 51,843 of JACEFZ010010357.1, read as the reverse complement.
CCATTTTGGTTAGCCCCAAACATGTTTTGCTTGGCACTGAATCTGTTGATTTGTGCATGAATGGTTCAAGTGTCACATCCGTGTTGTTGTCACAGGAAATAAGCACCCCCCAATGTCTATTAGTAACTAAAGGGCTCTTTAACGCGGCTTAGGTGCAGTGGGTATTTGATGCTAGGCTCAAATTTGTATAGACCTTTGGGTACTTTGGCTTGGCCACGTGGCATGGTCGAGACAGGAACACGGAGCTGATCCACGACACTGGTGATCGAGTGAGATGGCAGAACATGACTGCCCAGGCTTATCGGCATGGCACAATATGGATGGATGGACACTAAATGGGTAACTTAGTCTGTTGCCTTTACTTCCCACGACATTTCTGGTACCAATTTTAGTATGGGTCGACCTGCACTGCAATCACAACTCAGTTGTAACAATCCGCCCAGATGCTGAATGAACCTGATGCGAATCAGTACACTTTTTAAAAAAACTCAAAGACGAGGCAGTGAGGGAAAATTGATTGATTGATTGATTGATTGATTGATTTAGGAACCGACATCACAGCATTCGGGACATTCCTATAAGTGCTCCGTCCCCATCCTCAGCAGCCAGCGAAGAGTTCCAACACTAATAGTTCCAGTAGCAATCTGATTATATGTCCTTCTAGCCTTTCCTCTGAGCGTCGAGCGTCGGCCAGATCCCCTCGTCACACGTCGCTGTCTCATTCTTACCAGACTATGGTGATCCATCTGCTCCTCCGAGGTGTACACGTGCTCCCACAAGGCCGCAAACACGTCTGCCTTGTCATGCATCAATACTCCACCAAGTTTTGCCGAGCCAGCCAATCTGTCCGCCTGTTCATTCCCCAGCATGCCCAGGAGAAAAAATCCAGGTGATGCTTGATACCCGTGACCTCCGAAGCGAAGCAAGCCACTCTGCACGAAGCTTGCCCGTTCTCACCCTTCTCTCCAAGCTTTCGTGAGTAAGTGAGGGAAAATTATGAGAAATAACTAACTGAAATCTTTGTATTAGCTTATAAAATTACCCATAGAAAGAAAAACAGTGGAAGAAGAATGGGTATGTGTTCAGATCAAGTATTTTATCCTGCAAAAATAACATGTGGAACCACGAAAAAAACTCACTACACGAATAAAGAAAATAACAATTTGGTGGAACTTTTTGGTGGAACCTTAAGAACTCAGATGTAAAGACAGCTGTAAAAGACAAAAAAGGAAAAATATAAAATGTGGTTGAAGAGCAAACAGCAACAAGATTACATTTTGTATACAATAGCGGGAAGACATGTGAATAGAATAGTAAAGAAAGAAAAACAAAAAGACTGGGAGGAATATGGAGAAACCCTAAATATAAACTACAAGGAGGCAACCAGAAATTTCTACAAAAAGATAAGTGCAATGAGAACCAGAGGAGAACCCTTTGACCCAATTGAAATAATTAACAGCGAAAATGGAGAACCAATAAGTGAACAAAAACAAATCCTAATAAGATGGAAGCAATATTTCGACCAACTCCTCAACATTCCATTAGATGTCACAGGAATTCAAGAAACCGACACAGATGCCACCGAAGAACTAGAACCAGACATACTGAAAGAAGACATTATAGAAGCCCCATTGAACGAATCACAGAGACAAGATGAAGTATCAAATGAAGTAATTAAAGCAGCAAGAGAAGAAGGGATAGCATGGCTACATACACTATTCAACCATCTTTGGGTAGAACAACAGACACCAAGAGACTGGAGAAACGCCATAATTATCCCAATCTGGAAAAATAAACACAAAACAGAGGCCTTTCTTGAGTCATAAAGGGAAAATTTGAGTCATAAGGGGAAAATATTTTGCAAAATTCTTGAGAAAAGATTACGAACTACTATAGAACCTCAGCTAAGCGAAACACAACATGCATTTAGGAAAAACAAAGGATGCACAGATGCCATTTTTGCTCTTAGACAACTTATAGAAAGAAAAATTTGAATTTAATGAGATACTCTACTTAGCCTTTGTCGGCCAAGAAAGAGGATGTGATAGAGTAGTTAGTTAGTTAGTTAGTTAGTTAGTTAGTTTGTTGATTGGTTGGTTGGTTGGTTGGTTGGTTGGTTGGTTGGTTGGTTAGTTAGTTAGTTAGTTAGTTAGTTAGTTAGTTAGTTAGTTAGTTAGTTAGTTAGTTAGTCGAGGATCCAACTTCACGGCAACGGGTTGTCCACATTATGCTCCATTCCTGTGCCAGTGAGCATCACACAAAATGCTCTCCACTGTCCAATGTGAAAAGTGGAATAAACAGGAGTCTCGGCAATCCAACAGCCGCACAGGTAAACTGTGCAAAATGCCGCCGCCAGAATGCCAACACAAAATTGATCCACGAAAACCACAGTTCATCTTCGATGGACTCGGCAGTCACCAGAAAGACCTCATTGACCCGGGTTTTCTCACATGGCTGGGTCTTTAACTGCAGGGCGACCCACCAAAAGTGTCGCATAAAGCACGAACTCCGTAGCGTCAGCGCCCACTCCCAGGAGTCTCCTGAAAAATGCACTCGTGAACCGAAAAGAAATATCAGTCAATTTAGAAACAACCGGTAGCCATTGTTCCGAACATGCAGGTCAGTGTACAGGACAGATGTAAAAGCATTCCACGCGAAATTCACAGCTCACAGTGTCGCCCACTCACTCACTCAGTATCAAGGCGACGGAACCATGTACTACCAGTCCAGCACGAGGAAAATGCGATTGCAAACCGTAGCTGCAAGCATAAACACGCCACAGGCCTTAACGGTTCAACGCCTAACCGCCATGTTGGCGACCGGAAGTACTTGATAGAGTAAATAGAAACAAGCTGTGGGAAATCCTTAAACAATATGGAGTGAGCACACATCTAACGAACCTATGTAGAAACTTATACAACAACAGTGAATGCATAGTGAGACCAACTGGAGGACACTCAGAACCCTTCACAATAAAGTGCGGAGTACGACAAGGTTGTGTCCTGTCCCCTATCTTGTTCATAACCTATATAGGCAACATATGTAAAGAAACTAGTCAAACAGAGACCGTAAGACCACCGCATGACGAGAACACAGAAGAAGAACCATCTGAAAATTACACCATTAGAAAACTCCTTCTAAGCACTAATAGCAAAATCAGAAGATGAATTACAAGACTTCATAAATATTCTAAACGAAATGTATAGAGAACATACCATGAAATTTACCACAAGTAAAACAGAGGTAATGACTATAACTAAAGAAGAAATAACAACAACAATTCACCTAAACGAACATCCCATGAAACAAGTAAAGGGTTTCAAGTACCTAGGAAGTATAATATCATCAAATGGCAAATCAGAAGACGAGATCGAAAATAGATGCAATAAGGCAAACCAACTCATTGGACAAATGACACCAATACTAAAGAACAAACATGTATCAGTTTAGTTTAGTTTAGTTTAGTCGACGGATCAACATCACGGCACACGGGTGTAACCCATAAGTGCTCCGTTCTACTCCTAACTCAAGCCTGAGTCCGGAGAATCTCAGCTCAGTGCACGAACTCCGTAGCACCGGCGAGAATCTTAAATAGACATGTATCAATAGTCACTAAGAAAGCACTTTACAACACAATCTTCCTACCAACTCTATGCTACCAACGCCAAACCTGAACAATGACAGAAAGATAGAAAAGAAGAATCACAGACTACTGATATCGATAAAGTCCATGGTTTACCTCCAACCACGTTAAGGACAATTCGTGCAGGTGCTGATAAAATCAAAGAGGGTGCTAAAAACATAACCCCTTTGAGTGCTTCCAAGATCACTCGTACCAGAAATACTCTTTTGGAGAACACGGAAGCACTATTGGCCGTCTGGATTAAATACCAGAACTAACGGAACATGCCTGTGAACAAGATGGCCACCCAAGAGAAAGCGAAGTCTCTCTATGAAGATCTAGCTAAGAAAGCGGGTGAGAGCAGTACTAGTAGTGCTGATGATAGTTTTGGAGCGAGTCGTGGTTTCAATGCCTCTACGTCCCAATAATTCTACCACTCACCCTCCAACTCCCTCTATTTAGCCAATAAATATCAACAACCATCACAATAAACATTACATAATACACTGTATTTCATTTAATTCTATGGGAAATAGTGTTTCGTTGTACGTCATTTCATTTAAAGACGCGTTTTCCAAGAACGTAACCCCGACGTTAACCGCGGCCTTCCTGTAGTGACTATTTCATTTGTACATTCCAGCTTCCTCAAAACAGCGTTCGACCATAGCAGTGACTATTGTAACTAATATAATGAGTTTTTAGCACATTTTTAATGGCATCATGTACTTAATTTTTTTCCAGATTTGTTCTACGTATAAAGTGTAGTGAGTCTTTACAAACACCCGGTAGTTGGAGAAATCATTCCACGCAAATCATTGAAGAAACTTGGGTCGCTTCAAACCTGATGTTGCGGTAACATTTAAAGATGCTCTCTATAGACATGCAATCTGCATAAACAATACCTTCCGGCAGATCAGATTTACTGAGAATAATATTGATATATAAACATGATGTCCCGGAAATATGTTAGCGTTGGGGTGACGTCAGACACGCACACGCTGATAAACAGGAAATTGCCTAAGCGGGTGGAATTTGTACACAATGGAGCGGGTAGCGCTTGTGGGGGACATTGCTGAAATCCGTGTTTAAAGAAATAGTGACAATTAGAGATGAAAGTAAAAGTATTTCCAACATGGTCTCTTCTCTATATATATACGAGGTGTGTGCTACACATGTCGAGGCCATAACAACTCGGCTCTAAACTACAGATAAGTAGTACCGTTTATGTCATACCTTGCCGTCTTGACAAACTATATTTTGTTACATTCTGCTTTAAACAAGGCATAATAATCTCTCCATAGCATAAAGCCTGGCTTGAAATGTGGAGACCATGTGTTCTAGGCAATTCTAAGTTCAGTACCTAACCATTGTTTTCTGAACTAGACGTCAACGTTGAAGTCTAACTTATTGCCGATGTAGGGGGAGAAGCACCCCGTTAACAAAGCAACTGAAGTTTACGAGCGAGCGATCTTATCCTTTCGGCCGCGTCAACTGCATGATATAAGGTAATATCATATTATCTCAAGTAACAAGACATCCACTTGATGGTTCCAGTCTTTACATATAATATACATACTGTTGCTGTGGGTTGGTTTCACAGATTTTCAAGTGTAGTAATCAGGAGTAAATCAATTTCCCTGAGTTTGAAATGTTAGAGACAATGGTGAGTAGACTTCCCAGAGTTTGAAATGTTAGAGTCAATGGTGAGTAGACTTTCCAGATTTTGAAATGTTAGAGTCAGAGGTGAGTAAATTTCCCAGAGTTTGAAATGTTAGAGTCAATGGTGAGTAGACTTCCCAGAGTTTGAAGTGTTAGAGTTAGTGGTGAGTTGACTTCCCAGAGTTTGAAATGTTAGAGTTAATGGTTTGAAATGTTGGGGTCAATAGTGAGTAGACTTTCCAGAGTTTGAAATTTTAGAGTGAATAGCTAGTAGACTTCCAGATTTTGAAATGCAAGGATAATTTCTGAGTGGATGTCTCAGATTTTGAAAATTGAAGAGATGAAGCGTGATGATCTCATACTTAGTTGTTTGTAAGCCTCTCATGTCGATGAAGTCTAGAACTGGGATCATTTTGATCATGATTTATTGACCCACAGGTTCACAGTACTATGAGAAAAAGCGTATACGGCTCATAATCACAACACAAATAGGCGACGCATTATTAATAATGTCACCTGAAATAAGAGTTAACTTGGGTGGGGGGGGGGGGGCAATAGAATTCCCGCTCCCAACGGCATTCCGTGACTTGCTGACCTGGTTACCAATACACTGTGACCTTTTGCATCTCTCCTTGCCTGTACAAATACATTAAATGTGGTATCCCATACACCCGTACGGTTATGTCCCTATTTTATATTTTATTTCAAACCATCCAGTTTCTGGCCATCGGTTTCTAACATCTATAACTTCTTCCATAATCCGAAGGTCTCTCGTCGCTCGAATTTGCATCTTCAATTCCTCGAAAGTTACCTCAAATCCTAGACACACCCATTTTCCCTCTGTCATCGTACATTCTTTCATTCGCAACAGTAACGATATTAATACATTTCAAACAACATTACAATTTCGTAAACACGGATCATTCACATTAAGCATTGATACAGTAGCCTGCTTCAGTTTAAAAATCAAAGATTGGGAGCTTCTGTTGGATCTTTTCCCCCATGACATGATGGTGTGGTGGGAAAGGTGCAGGCGGGCAAGGTCTGCACCGTTGTGTGTGTATTGGAGTATGATACAGTAGATGTGGGCACAGCCCTTTGGGACTATGCGCATAGCGTTTGTGAATATATAACTCATCATAGCCTAGACAGAATGGAGTGGCAGCGAGTAACCAGACGATCTGGCCAACACTCAGTACACCGAGGGAAGGCCAGAAAAACATAATTATAATCAGACTACAACTTGAAACATTAGTACTGGGACTCCTCACTGGCTGTTGTAGAAGAGTAAGGAGCACATATAGGAATGTTCTGAGTTCTGGCGGTTCTTAACCCATTTCAACTCAAATGAACTAAACATTATCTCAGTGGTTTATTATATTATCGCCAACTCAACAAAAGGTTCTATCAGCTGAATATAAATCACGTTAGCCGCTGACGTCACACTTACAAGCCTGCCCGTCTTGCCTAAGATGTTAACTAATTCTCCAAACATCTATTCATCAATGACAGTTTCAGGATTCAAAGACCACGCGTCCAGTCAGAATTTAACTTATTCATAGTCGTTATGCCCAGTCTCCCCTTTGTCTGCCCTGTTGGGACAAATCTACTTGTCCGCTACATTGTTGACAATTCTATCTTTATTGACATTTATTGAGAAAAATCGACATGCAGGCAGAACATGTGCAAGCTCTACTGTTATCATGCAATCCATTCACTTCCAAAGGCTTGTATTATGTTTGTAGAATAACGGATAATCTGGGCCGCTGTGGGATCAATCTGTGTTTGTGTCTGCTCAGAAAGTGATCTATGTATGCACTTAGCTTTTCAACCCCTCTCGATTTTGTGGTTATTCAACGAATCCCCATGTTTAACTGGAATAGATATTTATTATGTCTCTATTCAAGGCAAGGATTGCCTTTGTCTGCCTTGTTCTTTTTTTTTTTAATTACCAATAAGTTAGTTGTATATCCTTTATAGGACGTCGTAGTCAACCCCAACATTTTGAGGCTGTTTGTGATCTCTTGACACGTTTACGTTCAGCAGTTTGCTATTTCTTTCTGAATGACCGGCACTCATACCATTGTACAGAAACCAACGACAACTGATCTGCTTCCAAATCGCCCGCAGCTGTGTTTCGAACGCGGTATGCGGGGTTACGAATTGCATTCGCAAACTCTTCGCCACGTTACCATTAAATACAAACTAAATTCAGTCTAATGGAATCCAGCAGTGGTCGTATGTTTATTTGTAAAGAATCGCTTTTAATGCACACGGTTAACTCAATAAGAGTTCCAGGACACTCCTATATATCACACTATGAGAGTCGTTACCTTCTTGGTAACTTCTTAATGAAGTCAGGTGACGAGATCGCCTTTATTTCCCAAATAAATTCCCATCACCATTGTCACACGGTTGGTAGATCAAATAGCTGTACTGGTCTATATAAACGTCATGTTTTCTTTGAATTACCTCCGTATGTACCACACAAAGCACCATGAGTTAATCAGTTGCTACTAACATCTCCAGCGAGTTTTTCTATCCAAACTTCAGGCCTATCTGAGGTCTAAATATGTCGCAGTATCTTAGCCTAGGGGTAATGAACGTAGTTTCACAATTTCGACGACCCAGATTCGAAGTCAGCGCAGGCGATTTGGAATCAGGGCACGTTGTGTTAATTTTGAAACAGGTATGAGTTGGAAACGTGTGTCGTACACAACTCATTGTAAACTATTGAAACTGGTTTAAGCGTTGGTCGTACACAAAGCATCGTAAACTCCTGAAACTGGTTTGAGCGTTGGTCGTACAAACACCATTGTAAACTCCTGAAACTAGTATGAAAATGTGTTGTACAAACAACATTGTAAACTCCTGAAATTGGTATGAGCGAGGGTCGTACAAACACCATTGTAAACTCCTGAAACTAGTATGAGCATATGTCGTACAAAAAGCAGTGTAAACTCATGAAACTGGTATGAGCGAGGGTCATACAAAAAAACATTGTATACTCCTGAAAGTAAACTTGCATAGAACATCACCAACAGGCAAAACTTGTAGTCAGCATGGCTGAACGGGTAGAAACGCTCTTTCTTTAACTTCCGGAGTGCTGATGTCGAGGTAGGGGTTCAACCCTTACACCAGTGAGTCGGATTAAAATGTCACCTTCTCATTCTTGACTTCGGGACATGAATTACAAGTACCTCTGAAGTCGCAGTGTGTTCAGCTGATGGCAAGAGACACTAGTAATAGAGGAAGCTAAACCACACGCAATCAATTAGTCAAGTCAACCATAAGTGGTAACACGTGTACGGGCTACGCTTGAGTTCAAAGCGAAGAGCGAAAACCAAGCAAAACAAACATCAAAACAATGTTGGAATTGATTTGTGAAGCACTGTAAAAATACAGACTCGTAACTGTTTTATCTTCACGCACTGGTGAAATGAGGCCAGTATTTCAGTTCAGTCCAGATATATTCAGATTATCGTCATTGCTCTCCGGACACTTCTAAAGACGTTCCGATCTTCGACGTAGTAACTTCATCAGCATGCAGAGACTAACTGTGCCAGAACGATGTTGAGTGACAGAGGCTCGACTTGCTCTTATTGTGCTGCTCTCACCAGGCCACATATATCTTCATTGCTAACGCTTACATTCTAATTATTGATGCCGTTTCATTCGGTTAAAAGTCCTTTCGGCGAGGCTCCCTAATGGCTTTGCTGACATACGCTAGATTGATTGGTTGATATGGTTGCAGTGTCTGCCAGCTTACTCGTTGCTTCATTGCCCATATCACCAGTGTATTCTGGATACAGATACATGTAACTTTTACGAGTTGTGGCTGTGAAGCCAATAAGTACATTGACAAAACTGGTAAGTGAGATGATAAGCTTGACTAATACACATAATCACAATTGACAAAATGGACGTTAAGGATAGAAAGCCCTCGCCAGGAAACATGTTCAAAAAGAAAACTAATACGACATTTAACAGCTAGAAACGCCAATTAGCTTTGGTGAAAGAGGCCTCAACACGATAGGGCACACAATTGTAATGTGCTACTAGCTCAGACAATCAGCTGACAGGAAATGACACAGTGAAGAAATAGTAAGTTAGAGTGAAATGAGTGTTGGTAATTGGGAGGGCAATTTCTGTATGGAAAATCCTATAATATATCCTCTAATTACTTCAGGCGTTTCCTTTTTATACATCATGCTTACACTCCTTTCAATACCCCATACTTACCTTTAGTAAGAGCTTAAAGCCAAGAAAATGACCATCATTGCAAAGGTTTTCGCCCACACGGTTCATTCTGTTCCCTCCTGGTGGTCTGCCGCTAGCTTCCCACTGAGCTTGAACTCAGATGCCCTACCAAGGAAGCCACCAATTATACTAGAGAACCGAATGGTGAATTCCGAGAACGAATCCACGATCCTCACTGTACGAAACAAGTGGTTTACTCACTTCTCCACAGAGATCCTTGACATTCACTCACTTATTGTGCTTCACACGTGCTTCCCTACAACACCTCACACGTACATCCCCTACTATATATATATATCACGTATATTCCCTACTGTACCTCACACGTACATCCCTTACTATATCTCACACGCACATTCCCTAATATACATCACACGTACATCCTCTACTATACCTCACACCTACATCCTCTACTATATGTCACACGTACATCCCCAACTAAACCTCACACGTACATTCCTTACTATACCCCATACGTACATACCCTACTATACCTTACACGTACATCTCCTACTATACCTCACACGTAATCCCATACTATACCTCACACGTATATTCCATACTATACCTCACACGTACATCCCCTACTATACCTCACACGTAATCCCCTACTATACCTCACACGTATATTCCCTACTGTACCTCACACGTATATTCCCTACTGTACCTCACACGTACATCCCTTACTATATCTCACACGCACATTCCCTAATACATCACACGTACATCCCCTACTGTACCTCACACATACATCCTCTCCTATACCTCACACGTACATCTCCTACTATACCTCACATGTACATCCCCTACTATACCTCACACGTACATCCCTTACTATACCTCACACGTACATCCCTTACTATACCTCACACGTACATCCCCTACTATACCTCACACGTACATCCCCTACTATATCTCACACGTACATCACTTACTATACTTCACACGTACATCCCCTACTATATCTCACACGTACATCTCCTACTATACCTCACACGTACATCCCTTACTATACCTCACACGTACATCCTCTACTTATAACCCTCACACGTACATCCCCTACTATATCGCACACGAACATCCCTTACTATACCTCACACGTACATCCCCTACTATATCTCACACGTACATCCCCTACTATACCTCACACGTACATCCCTACTATATCTCACACGTACATCCCCTACTATATCTCACACGTACATCCCCTACTATATCTCACACGTACATCCCTTACTATACCTCACATGTACATCCCCTACTATATCTCACACGTACATCCCCTACTATACCTCACATGTACATCCCTTACTATACCTCACACGTACATCCCCTACTATACCTCACACGTACATTTCCTACTATATCTCAACTGTGACATCCCTCGATACTCACACGTACATCCCTTACTATATCTCACACGGACATCTCCTACTATATCTCACACGTACATCCCCTACTATATCTCACACGTACATCCCCTACTACATCTCACACGTACATCTCCTACTATACCTCACATGTACATCCTCTCCTATACCTCACACGCACATCCCCTACTATATCTCACACGTACATCTCCTACTATACCTCACACGTACATCCCCTACTATATCTCACACGTACATCTCCTACTATACCTCACATGTACATCCTCTCCTATACCTCACACGTACATCCCCTACTATATCTCACACGTACATCTCCTACTATATCTCACACGTACATCCCCTACTATATCTCACATGTACATCCTCTCCTATATCTCACGTGTACATCCCCTACTATATCTCACACGTACATCTCCTACTATATCTCACACGTACATCTCCTACTATATCTCACACGTACATCTCCTACTATATCTCACACGTACATCCCCTACTATATCTCACATGTACATCCTCCCCTATATCTCACGTGTACATCCCCTACTATATCTCACACGTACATCTCCTACTATATCTCACATGTACATCCTCTCCTATACCTCACACGTACATCCCCTACTATATCTCACACGTACATCCCCTACTATATCTCACACGTACATCTCCTACTATATCTCACACGTACATCCCCTACTATACCTCACACGTACATCCCCTACTATATCTCCCCGTACACCCCTACTATACCCCAGTACACCCCTACTTACTCCCAAACCCCTACTTATTCCCCTACACCCCCAAATATACCCACACTACATCCCCTACTATACCTCACACTACATCCCTACTATATCTCACATACACCCTTATATCCCACTAATCCCTATATATCTCACACGAATCCCCTTATATCCTCACATACATCCCTTTAACCTCACACGTACATCCCTACTTACCCACACGACATCCCTTACTATACCTCACATACACCCCCTACTTACCTCCACGTACACCCCTTTACTATACCTCACACGAAACCCCTTACTACCTACATCCCCTCTATACCCCCAACGACATCCCCCTAATCCTACAATCCCTTACTTACCTCACACGACATCCCCTCTATACCTCACACGTACATCCCCCAATACTCTCACACGACACCCTTATATCCACACGTAACCCACTATATCCACACACCCCTACATATCCCATCATACTCACATAACCCTTACTATACCTCCACACACCCCTACTATATCTCCACTTCCCTACTATACCTCCACTCCCCCTACTATCCCCACGTACATCCCTTACTAACCTCACAGTCATCCCAATCCTCACACCACATCCCCACTATTTCCCGTACACCCCCTACTATATCTCACAACATCCCTACTATATCTCCAACTCCTACTTACCTCACACGTACATCCCCTACTTATCTCACACGTACATCCCCATTATCTCACAAATCCCCTATATCCCCCGTACATCCCTATATATCACACGTACTCCCCTATATCCCCCAATCCTCTATCTCCACGATCCCCACATTCTAAAACCTCCTTATTACCTCACACGTACATCCCCTACTATATCTCACACGTACATCCCCTACTATATCTCACACGTACATCCCCTTACTATATCTCAACACGTACATCCCTTACTATACTCTCACACGTACATCCCTACTATAATCTCACACGTACATCCCTTAACTATACCTCACACGTACATCCCCTACTATATCTCACACGTACATCCCCTACTATATCTCACACGTACATCCCCTACTATATCTCACACGTACATCCCTTACTATACCTCACACGTACATCCCCTACTATATCTCACACGTACATCCCTTACTATACCTCACACGTACATCCCCTACTATACCTCACACGTACATCCTTACTATACCTCCACAGTACATCCCCTACTATACCATCACACGTACATCACCCACGAAACTAGTACCTCAAACGTACATCCCTTACTATAATCTCACAAACGTGAATCACACTGACTATACCCTCACACGTGACATCCCCTTACTATATCCACACATGCATCCCCCACTATACATCACACGTACATCCCTTACTATACCTCTACACGTACATCCCTTTACATACTCTCACACGTACATTCCCTACTATATCTCACACATGCATCCCCAACTATACCTCACACGTACATCCCTACTATATCTCACCACGTAACAGTCCCTGACTATACATCACACGGACATCCCCTACTATATCTCACACGTACGATCCCCTACTATATCTCACACGTACATCACCTAATATAGCTCACACGTACATCACTTACTATACCTCACACGTACATCCCCTTACTATATCTCACACGTACTCCCCTAATATACCTCACACGTACATCCCCTACTATATCTCACACGTACATCCCTTACTATACCTCACACGTACATCCCTTACTATATCTCACACGTACATCCCTTACTATACCTCACACGAACATCCCCTACTATATCTCACACGTACATCCCTTACTATACCTCACACGTACATCCCCTACTATACCTCACACGTACATCCCTTACTATACCTCACACGTACATCCCCTACTATACCTCACACGTACATCCCCTACTATACCTCACACGTACATCCCTTACTATATCTCACACGTACATCCCTTACTATACCTCACACGTACATCCCTTACTATATCTCACACATGCATCCCCCACTATATCTCACACATGCATCCCCAACTATACCTCACACGTACATCCCTTACTATATCTCACACGTACATCCCTGACTATACCTCACACGTACATCCCTTACTATACCTCACACGTACATCCCTTACTATACCTCACACGTACATCCCTTACTATATCTCACACGTACATCCCCTACTATACCTCACACGTACATCCCCTACTATATCTCACACGTACATCCCCTACTATACCTCATACGTACATCCCCTACTATACCTCACACATGCATCCCCTACTATATCTCATACGTACATCCCCTACTATACCTCACACTTGCATCCCCCACTATACCTCACATGTGCATCCTCTCCTATACTTCACACATTCATCTCCCACTATACTTCACATGTACATCTCCTACTATACCTCACACGTGCATCCCCTACTATACCTCACACGTACATTTCCTACTCTATCACACACCTACATCCCCTACTGTATCTCACACGTACATCTCTATTGTACCTCACACCTACATCCTCTGCTATACGTCAAACATAGATACCCTACCATGCCTAGCACATACTTCCCCAACTATACCGAACCCTAACACTCCATGAACACGTACGTAGAGTTTCTATTCGTTTGTTTCCCAACATAAATTTATCATTCCCTTTGAGGTATATTTGATAATACCATATCCTGGAGCGATCACGATCCCTCCTAATCACTAAGCTACACGAATGTCTTGTAGAAGAGACGGAAAGAACAGGCTGCTGTCAATGCTTCCTAGACTGCTTGTGATAATAGCAGCCCTCTGCAAGTTCTATATGTACATATTACACATCATTACCGACCCATACCAAAGCCCAGGAAACTCAGTGCTCTCTTAAGCTAATCGATCATTTTAGTTCAAACAAATTTCATAGAAAATGTCTGACTTTCTCGGTCTCCTAAATTATACAAGTATTTTTTGTACTAAATATCTGATCATTCGTTGGTCTAAACGAATGTCATCAATCTAAAAATATCACATTCTGCGTTGTGTCTACAGAGTTTGGTCGAAGACAGCAGATTTTGACGCAAACTGGACTTAGAGGTAACTTCTGGATTTTAGTACGAACTAAACAAATTTTCTTTTACACGGAGGAATATCAGATCGCGTAACACCTGGGAATATTTAATAAGTATACCATGAGACAATACAAAGAGAAATTTGTGGACGTTGAGAAATTCCAATTACGAGGTCTACCACTTAATTAAAGAGAAACTATATATTCCCCTGTAAAGTAATGAACCGGTGGATGTGGTGTCAGCGGCTAATTTGCACCACTGCTGTAAAAGAGCGCTTAAAGCAAAGGAAACGTCTTTAAATCATATTGGACATATGATGCTTGTCCTATATTTGTGTATTCCAATCTGTCTTGGATGGATCTCATCTCACCTCATCTAATCGCATCTCATCTTATCTCATCAGGGCCGAATGTAAGACGGGCCTGCGTGCCCAATTTGTTACCCTTTGAAAATAAAGTTTGTTCGTTCGTTCGTTCGTTCGTTCGTTCATCATCACCTTGCAGTGTCGTGGTGAAGCATAAACTGAGGCATGAGTTTCCGTTTATGAGCTTCAAATATCGAGATTACCATGGACTCCGTTATTCCCGTATCCGTCGTGTGCTTGTTCGGCCTCTTCTTTTGGTGCTTCTTTCTATTTTTCTTTGAGCGGCAGGAAAACTCCCCCGCCGACCTGCTAAGCCCAGTCGGCAGGTTTGGGACAGAAAAAAACATCTGACCAAGGTGTTGTCTGTCCTCCTGGCGAACCAAAGCCCCGGATGGATGATGTGGTCCCATATTAGTTCAAGCGCCTTAACATACTACATTTCCCGACAATAATTTTAAATTTGAGTGGATCAGAGAACCCAAATCAATGTTGTCAAAACATGCCCATCTCTAGGAGAATTCGAAAACATTACCACCAGACCAATGGGCAAACAAACTCAAGTTGTGGAGGGCTTATTTCTGAACATTTGTGACTTCAGCATAATCCCAGCCTTTAAGAAATGAATATCAGGAACTTCTGTGGCATGCGAAAGTTGCGAAATCGCCTGTCCACGAGACCTCAATGTCACGTGACCATGGATGTTGAAGCTCCATCAATTCACACTTCCAGCAGTTTCTACAATCGGGTTAGCTTAACCTGTTTTAAATCCATGATTTCCCCCTGGGAATTAATTTGGAGTTTGTTGACAAGTAAATACCTGAAAACTATTAAGGAAACATGATCAGCCTAGGTTTAATCCCGGCGAATCCGTTTCCGCTGCGCACAAACTATGAATTCCAATTACGAGGAATACCCCGTGAATCAGCACTTACACCGAAACTATTTTGGCTGTTAAGTAAGTCTGCACACGATTTATAGAAAATACAAAAAGTCAGGTATGTGTAGTTACTCTTAAAATGTGAGACATACTTGAAACGGACTCAGTAAAGGTGAACATAAATCACAGAGTGACAATATACCCCCCCCCCCCCCCCCCAGCCCCCACTAAAAAGAAAATAGACAAAAATATATATATTAATAAAATAAACATTAATATTCTAGAACACAGAAAAAAATCATAAAATTATAAAATAATATTAAAACACACTTCGTTGTCAAGAAGTCACAAGACGTATATTTGTAGATGTGTGCGTGGCTTGGTGGGGTTTGCGGCTAGCGTTCTCTACCAGTTGAGGTAGCCAGTGGTATTCATGGTCGGTTACTGTGCTACTGGATCCTTAATTTCTTTTAACCGCGCCGTTGACACATAGGCTTTATGTGATTTAGTATAACTAAATTGTGAACAAGCTTCTTAAGTATGGTTTATCTCTTTAGGGATGCATCTCAGTATGGATATATCTCTGTATGAATGTTTCTATGTATGGATGCTTCTCTGTGTGGATGTGTCTCTGTATGGATGTGTCTCCGTATGGATCTGTCTCTGTATGGATGTTTCTTTATATGGATGTGTCTCTGTATGGATGTATCTTTGTATAGATGCCTCTCTGTATGGTGCTTACATGTATGAATGCATCTATGTATGGTGCTTACATGTATGAATGCATCTATGTATGGATGGGGGTGGGGGGAGTACGGGTTGTTAGCATTGGTAGTACCTTTGGTAAGGATGACTGTCACGCTTTTCAGGGCACATGTCCCACTGGTCCAAACCTGACATCCAGCTCACGCCTGTGGCTCCTAGTAGCTGACAGCATGTGACAGCGGCCACTCCCCGGGCAACATCTGTGAAAGGCTGGCTAAACCAGGCGCGGGTAGCCGATTTGGTGTCAAACCAGTTGGTGACCTAGGGAATGCCTACCAAGCATGTGAAGACAGGATCGGCAGACTGCGCGGAAGAAATCATTGTTGATTCAACGGGCAAGACGGCGTTTGCCTGCAAAACGTTGTGAAACGTAATGAGCACGGCAAGGCACGTAGAGCGCCCTGGTCATCCACTGCACCTGTGTTCGTCTCCAGTCGTCTTGACTTGTCTTGCCACTGGACTCAGATGGACTCAGTGAGAGTGAGGTCGACGAATTGCGCAGCTCTTCCTCACTTTAATCCAATTCATCGCGCAAGTCATTCTTCATCCAACTTCATATATCACCTTCAAACCCTGTGGCGATGGGCTAGCGGCGAAGCGGCAGGCGTGGGTACGCTGGCAGCCGTAGTCGCAGTCGCTGCGTTGTAGTAAACGCTCCCGAGACACTGAAAATCTCACTGAAAGCATCTGGAATTCATTTTGACACCTTGGAGACTGCTGTCAAAGGCAGTAATTCGTGGTGTGAATCATTACGCAAGGGTGCAGTCATTTGGCAACCAGGACTGCAAGAGCTGTGAAGAAAAGGCTGGACAGAAAAACCACAGCGGAGATCCTCTGCCTGGAACGTCAAGCATTCTTTGCTCGCATTGTCAAAGAAAATTTCTATCCGAAATAGGCTTATCAGCCATCTTAGAACTCACGGCTAAGTACTTTCAAGCCGACTGAATGAAATGAATGGTCATCATCATTCTTAATGTGCAAACAACAACATGTTTGGACGTTTCTAGGTATGGATGTAGTGGTGGTGGTGGTTTTGATGGTGGTGATGGTGGTGTGGTGGTGGTGGTGGTGGTGGTGGTGGTGGTGGTGGTGGTGGTGGTATTAGTAGTAGTGGTGATAGCAGTAGTACTAGTTGTTGTTATTGTAATAGTAGAAAAGAAAATAGTAGTAGTAGTAGTAGTAGTAGTAGTAGTAGTAGTAGTAGTAGTAGTAGTAGTAGTAGTAGTAGTAGTAGTAGTAGTAGTAGTAGTAGTAGTAGTAATGTGTGGCCCTAGCAATTGTGATGTGTTTACTCATTCTATACCAAGGGTATCATCACACGTTGGTTGACCGTAAATGCTCTAATTGAATGTTTGATCTCCCCACAATAATACATCTTAATCTAGCAAACATGCAAGCGCATTATCACTGAAACTTCAAGCTCAAAGCAAAAGAAGGACAAACAAACAAGAAGCAATGATTACCTCAAAGAGACATTATTAACACGTAAGATTGCAGTATTTATAGTGAAAAGCGATTTTCTTCTCCTGCCTCCTACCGTATAATAACCCGTAAAAGAATGATTACCGGCATCACGTGTCCTCGCCTAGACAGAAATAGTTGATACACCCATTAAAATGTATGGTCTCCAACGAAGCACGATATACCATGTAGAGTATATTATTCTTTGTCGTTTGGCGACCCATACACACCAATCGATTCCCGGAAACGCTCTTTGCACAATTGTGAGTAATAACTGGTGAAGAAGGTCTGAAAATTGTCAGGCAGAGAATCAATTACTGCTAGTGTTCATGCTGCTGTTATTGTCATGTTTCCACATGGATGCTGTTCTATACCAGTACATCTTTGTTTGTGTTTCTGCTGTCTATTGCGTTGCTCTAGGAGTCGAGTTAACGCAATCGCTTGCACGTTTGTCTGCGGGCGTGGTGGTTATGTCTTCTTCTTCTTCTTCTCTTCTTCTTCTTCTTCTTCTTCTTCTTCTTCTTCTTCTTCTTCTTCTTCTTCTTCCTCCTCCTCCTCCTCCTCTTCTTCTTCTTCTTCTTCTTCTTCTTCTTCTTCTTCTTCTTCTTCTGCTGCGGTCGTCCGGATTGTTGTTTTAGACGTAATTTCGTTATGTCTGTTTATAACAGAGCTGCGATATTTGCACCTTACGCCCGACACATCCAACTACTTCAGGCATTTGTTGACAGGGTCAACCTTCGCGGGGTTATGTGTTCGAATCACCTTTTAAGCGTGGAATATTTGTTTTAACTTATCTGTCCTCACGGGTCGACACACTTGACAATGGGTGCGGGAAAATGTCCGGAGGAGGTAAAAGCGCCAGGAATGATATTGACCACATCACCCATCGAATGTCAACTGGTCTAAAATTGTTGTTCTAGCACGATACGCCCAACATGTTTCATGGCGCGAAATGAGTTCTGTATCTTGTTACACATTACTTATTTTTTATTTTACCTTTTGTTCTGTACTCTGAGCATCTGTACCGATTTTTTTCTTCTATTTATTTATTTTATTTTATTTTATTTTAATTTGTTATGTTTTTTTTTTTTGGGGGGGGGGGGTGGGGGGGGTTCTATCTTTTTAGCACTCATGGGTGCTGGTGTGTTTATCAAAGTACCTAAGATGGTATGACACCAAGATATTGGCAAGAACAACAAACACTTCTACTGCGATGCATCTTTGCTCTACGAACAAACGAAAGAACGAACCAACGAACACGCTTTGTTTTCAAAGGGTTAAGAATTGGGCACGCAGACCCATCTAACAGTCGGCTTTTCTGTCACTATGATATATATAGGTGTGATTCTTGAACTATTTCAAAATGATTAAAGAAGAAATTGGGAGCTTTGGAGTGAAGTTGTTATATATGAATTCTTTTAACTTCCGGGACCAAGATGGTTAAATATAGTGTAAATCCTACAGAATTTGAATATAAAAAGACTATTGGCTCACACACCACTCCTTCCCTCCTCTCCCTTCTCTTACTCTACGCTACTTCTTCTGTCGTTATTTCTATTACCTACTACTACTACTACTACTACTACTACTACTACTACTACTACTACTACTACTACTACTACTACTACCTACCACTTCTTCTGTCACTACTACTACTACTACTACTACTACTACTATTACTACTACAACAAATACTACTAATACTACTATTACCACTACTACTACTACTACTACTACTACTACTACTACTACTACTACTGCTACTACTCTACTACTACTACCACTTTTTCTGTCATTACTACTACTACTACTACTACTGCTACTACTCTACTACTACTACCACTTTTTCTGTCATTACTACTACTACTACTACTACTACTACTACTACTACTACTACTACTTCTTCTACTACTACTACTACTACTACTTTTACGTGTGTGTAGCTGTGAAGAAGAGAGACGAGGATTAGACCACATGTATATAGATGTGTAGTAGAGAGACGAGGTTTAGACCACATGTATATAGATGTGAAGTAGAGAGACGAGGATTAGACCACATGTATATAGATGTGAAGTAGAGAGACGAGGTTTAGACCACATGTATATAGATGTGAAGTAGAGAGACGAGGTTTAGACCACATGTATATAGATGTGAAGTAGAGAGACGAGGTTTAGACCACATGTATATAGATGTGTAGTAGAGAGACGAGGATTAGACCACATGTATATAGATGTGAAGTAGAGAGACGAGGATTAGACCACATGTATATAGATGTGAAGTAGAGAGGACGAGGTTTAGACCACATGGTATATAGATGTGAAGTAGAGAGACGAGGTTTAGACCACATGTATATAGATGTGTAGTAGAGAGACGAGGTTTAGACCACATGTATATAGATGTGAAGTAGAGAGACGAGGATTAGACCACATGTATATAGATGTGAAGTAGAGAGACGAGGATTAGACCACATGTATATAGATGTGTAGTAGAGAGACGAGGTTTAGACCACATGTATATAGATGTGAAGAAAAGAGACGAGGATTAGACCACATGTATATAGATGTGTAGTAGAGAGACGAGGTTTAGACCACATGTATATAGATGTGTAGTAGAGAGACGAGGTTTAGACCACATGTATATAGATGTGAAGTAGAGAGACGAGGATTAGACCACATGTATATAGATGTGAAGTAGAGAGACGAGGATTAGACCACATGTATATAGATGTGTAGTAGAGAGACGAGGTTTAGACCACATGTATATAGATGTGTAGTAGAGAGACGAGGTTTAGACCACATGTATATAGATGTGTAGTAGAGAGACGAGGATTAGACCACATGTATATAGATGTGTAGTAGAGAGACGAGGTTTAGACCACATGTATATAGATGTGTAGTAGAGAGACGAGGATTAGACCACATGTATATAGATGTGAAGAAAAGAGACGAGGATTAGACCACATGTATATAGATGTGTAGTAGAGAGACGAGGATTAGACCACATGTATATAGATGTGTAGTAGAGAGACGAGGTTTAGACCACATGTATATAGATGTGTAGTAGAGAGACGAGGATTAGACCACATGTATATAGATGTGTAGTAGAGAGACGAGGATTAGACCACATGTATATAGATGTGTAGTAGAGAGACGAGGTTTAGACCACATGTATATAGATGTGTAGTAGAGAGACGAGGATTAGACCACATGTATATAGATGTGAAGAAAAGAGACGAGGATTAGACCACATGTATATAGATGTGTAGTAGAGAGACGAGGATTAGACCACATGTATATAGATGTGTAGTAGAGAGACGAGGTTTAGACCACATGTATATAGATGTGTAGTAGAGAGACGAGGATTAGACCACATGTATATAGATGTGTAGTAGAGAGACGAGGATTAGACCACATGTATATAGATGTGTAGTAGAGAGACGAGGTTTAGACCACATGTATATAGATGTGAAGAAAAGAGACGAGGATTAGACCACATGTATATAGATGTGTAGTAGAGAGACGAGGTTTAGACCACATGTATATAGATGTGAAGAAAAGAGACGAGGATTAGACCACATGTATATAGATGTGAAGTAGAGAGACGAGGATTAGACCACATGTATATAGATGTGAAGTAGAGAGGTGGGGTTTAGTCCACATGTATATAGATGTGAAGTAGAGAGACGAGGTTTAGTGCACATGTGTATAGCTGTGAAATAGGTAGACCAAGCCTTAGTCCTCATTTCTATAGATTTTCGTGCCAGGGTATGCGAATGTACAAGGAAATGAGAGGGCTGACAAGTTTGCAGATAAGGCTAATGTGGAAGACGGACGAGCCATGGATCAGGCTGACATTCTGAATGCTCAACGAGAAGTAAGACGTTCGCGGGAACCAAGTGATGACTAGGAATCTACAACCATGTGCAGGATGCGAGAATAGCAAATGAAAAAAAGGTGTGGTCAAACAAGAACACTACGCGGGAAGCCAGAGAACCAACACAGAACTGGTGTCGTCAGCCGCTACACGCTGCGGAATTTACTAGGGAAGGGATCCGAGCACTTATGGACTGACTGATCAACTAACTAACTAACTAATCTGCAGATGTGAAACAGAGAACCCCACAAATAAGGTAACTGTCGCTAAAACAATCAACTTGTCACCCACGTGCATTTCATTGCATAGTCGTATAAGCAAATAAACAGCAAAGGTACCTCTTACAAGCCAGGATAAGGAGCGGCTGGCCGAGTGGTTAGAATGCCGATAAATGACAGAGATGCATTACGTATATGGTACTAGTCTCATATTTTATAGACCTGCCAGAACTCGATTGGTACTTGGTCAATATCTCATCGGGGGCGTTTACTTCTCACGACATTTTATGTTGGGTCAACTTGGCAGCCCAGGTCAATTTTAAAATTAAGTCTGAAAGCGAATTTGAACACATAACCACTGGGTTGGCATTCAAGCGTAACAGTTAGATAGCTTGGGTAATCAATTCCACGAAGTTTGCTTTGATTCGGATCATCTGAGCACAGAAAACCTGCAATTTAAATTCTTTAAACACGTTCTGTTCGTTTGTGAAATAACTAAAATCAGCGCATGGATGAAGGAATGGGGAAACCATAACATTATCATCTAAAGAATTAGTTAATGAGTTGTGTCACAAATCTGGAATGGAAGAGTGATATGTTCTGCTGGTTTATGCCAGTCTTAAGACGGAAGACATTGAAATGGCATGATTTGACGTTTGTGATCGTTTCTTTTTACAACAAAATTAGACTGTGGAGGTCAGATTTAAAATGCGATAGCGGAAATACAAAGATAATGAGAATGCGTCGAGCTTGCTTGCTTGCTTGTGTTCGTTGGCTTGAGCTCCACCGCGAAGTCCTGTATGTTGGATGAAGGCATCCTATTGTCCAACATCAGTGTGATGTCATACAGGACCTGAGTTTTGCATGAGTATCCGTTGTCCCATGTCTGGCTTATTGGTGTGCAGACTGGTGGTCCCTCGCCGTACAGGCAGACACTCTCCGACTTCGGAGGAATCGGCGATCCTACTGACTTTAGCCAGGACCCCGAAGGGACCTGTTGCCCAGGACATTCGACGAGGACGCGTCAATAGGTCTTGGCCAGTATATAACCGGGCCCTGGTGCCTTGGAAACACCTCTGCGTCCCAATGCGTCGAGCGAATCATAACATGATCTTCCTTGGTGAAACAACACGTCCAGAGGCCGAATCATACACCTAGTTAAGTAGCAGTGTGGACAAAGAGGGTGGAACAGATAACGACATCAGAATAAGACAAGAGGAGAGAAGACAAGAAACAAGAGAAGAGACAAGACAATAGGCAAGACATCAGACAAGGCAAGAGAACAGAGAAAATAAGACATGAGATAAGATAATATACAAGACAGGAGAAAAGACAAGAGACCAGAGAAGATAAGACAGGAGACAAGCCAAGAGACAAGAGAAGATAATGCATTAGACAAGGCAAGAGACCAGAGAAGACAAGACATTAAACAAGACAAAAGACAAGAGAAGACACGACGTGAGACAAGACAAGAGACAAGAGAAGACGAGACATTAGACAAGACAAGAGTCGACAAGACTTTAGACAAGACAATAGACAGGACAATAGACAAGAGAAGACAAGACATTAGACAAGACAATAGACAAGAGACGACAAGACAGGAGACACAACATGAGACAAGAAAGGATAAGACAGGAGATAAGACAAGAGACAAGAGAAGACATAACATGAGACTAGACAGAAGATAAGAGAAGACAAGACATTAGACAAGGTAAGAGATAAGATGACGACAAGACATTAGACAAGACAACTAAAAAAGACAATAGACAAGAGAATATAATACATTAGACAAGACAATTAGATAAGAAAATGGACACGACAATGTTCAAGAGAAGACAAGACAGGAGACAATACAAGAGAAGACAAGACATTAGACAAGGCAAGAGACAAGAGAAGACAAGACATTTGACAAGACAAGAGACAAGCGAAGATAAGACAATAGATAAGACAATAGAAAAGATAGGACAAGACATTAGACAAGACAATAAACAAGAGAAGACAAGACAGGAGACAAGACAAGAGAAGTCAAGACATTAAATACCACAAGAGACAAAAGAATGTAAGACATTAGACAAGGCATGAGAAGACAAAACATTACACAAGACATTAGACAAGACAATAGACAAGTGAAGTCATTAAATTAGAAAAGGCAAGAGAAGAAAAGACATTAGACTTGGCAAGAGACAAGAGAAGACAAGACAGGAGAGAAGACAAGAGACAAGACGGGAAGCAAGACAAGATACAAGACAGAAAACAAGACAAAAAACAAGACAAGACAAAGCCAGAGATAAGAGAAGAAAGAATAGATACGACACAAGACAAGACAAGAAAAGACCAGACAAGCACCGCAACAAACACACTTGAATGTGTTCATTTGTTCTAAATTATTCCTTCTTTCATCTGAGGAGGTTATATTATAAACAATATACGGTATGCATATGACACAGTATTGATGGCGCATAATGCAAAAGATCTGCAATTATTGTTGGGCATTGTAGTAACAGAGAGTGCAAAGAAAAGAGTAACAATGGTGATATCAAAGAAAAAAGGTGACACCCAAATGTGAAATAGAGATAGAAGGGAAAATTCTTCACCAAGTGGATAGTGTTAAATACCTAGGGGTATTTATAACATCAGATGGAAGATGCACAACCGAGATTAAGAGCAGACTAGGGCAAGCAAAGGTTGCATATAAGTCACTGTCATAGAATGTAAGAGAGTGCTGAAGCGCTATATAGAACATGTTTTGCTGTATGGTTGTAAATCTTGGAATGTACACAAACAAATTAGGAAGAGATTGGAAGCAACAGAGATGTTGTTCCTGGGGTGAATGTTGCGAATTCCTTGGACTGCCAAAGTAACTAACAACGACTGCCTGAAAGAGGCTCATGAAATTAGAACATTATATACAACAATAATGAAAATACAAACAGCTTTTTTTTTTTGGTCACGTGATGAGAAGAGAGGCATTGGAGAATATCGTGGCAACTGGAAAGATCGAGGGGAAAGTGAGGCAGAGGCAGACCAAGAAAAATTATGCTGGATGGATTGAGATGGTGGCATGGGGGAATATCAACAGCGGAGTTGATCCAGAAAACCAAAGACCGAGATCTGTGGAGAGTCATGAACGCCTATGCCAGCTAACAAGGCACATGATTATGATGATTTTTCTCCTATTTGAAATATAATCCCACACCGAACCCACACTCAGTCATCCTATCATTTTTATTATCTCCTTGCCCACTCCATAATCTACCTCGCCGGGTCTAATCTTCTCCCTCGTGTGTGTGTGTGTGTTTGTGTGTGTGTGTGTATGTGTGTGTGTGTGTGTTTTTTTTTTTTTATGTGGGCCATAATTTCTATTGCTAAAAGGGTTCCAAGAAAAGGAAGGTTCTAGTTAAAATATGTTTAGCCTATTTACTATTTACTTTCTCCGTAATCCAGATTATCTATGTGAGCAAATGTAGCTGCGCGAGAATCGATAGCGGTTCTCGCTGCACCCGTTACTTAGGGATATGTGAGCCGGCCGCTCAGAAAGCAATGGCAAACTACTGAGCGTAATCTTGCCAAGAAATCAACAACAGCGGTAAAATGCTGGTGTTACAGCGATATCCTGTAATAGGATATGCGAAAAAAAAATATTACTATTTAGTAAAGATTATGATTATATATCGAAGAATATATGTGCATATGTATAGCAGTATCAGCAAGACACATTCTTGTGCATATTCAATCAGAGAAAGCGTATGCTCAAGTAGTATGACTCTTCGCTGGCTCTTAAATGAGGGGACGGAGTGCGTATGGGAATGTCCTGAGTGCAGTGATGTCAGTTCTTAACTCAACTCAACTCAACTCACGGGTATGCTCATTGTTCCCGGCACACACTAACGACCTAATATCTTACTACTCTCAGTATTTTGTTACTCTATCTAAATCACACTTGATTCGATATTTCGCCCTTCTTGGGTGTTGATTCATCATTACTGTCATTACTGTCTATAGAACTTAGCGGTGTAGGACAGCGTGTGTGGGTGAGGGTCTAAAGCCACCAACAGAAAAACAATCCATCACTTTACCGAGGATTCGAACCCAGGTTTCCCCTGAATGGGCGCCGGCTTTCTAACCCCTCTTCCAGACGCTCCACTCTGCTTCATCGATTGCATTAATTTGTTTTTCTAATTGATTAAGTAATCATCATTACTAAGTATAATGCTGACAACAAAGACTGACAATAATGCATCCCCGTCAGTTCTCCTTTGAGCCTGTATTTGGCATAGGACAAGCTGCTCTCCTGCCCATAATGTCTGCCGTGGCACCCTCTTCTATATAAACACAACCACTGTTCCTTGTTACTTTATGAGGCGTCTTGAGTGTACAGTGTTTAGCGTGCTTTAAAGGCGAGCGGGTTGACTCCATTTGCACCGGGTTTTATAATGTATGACTCGGTCTCTTCCCGCAGGTCGGTCAGCCCAAAGCGTGGCACAGAGCACGAACTCGGTTCAGGAGTCTCCTAGAGAATTGCACACGTG
This sequence comes from Cepaea nemoralis, assembly GCA_014155875.1. Lineage (NCBI taxonomy): Eukaryota > Metazoa > Mollusca > Gastropoda > Stylommatophora > Helicidae > Cepaea > Cepaea nemoralis. Next base: position 25,028 of record JACEFZ010010357.1, on the reverse strand, counting down.
AACCAAAATCGGAGTCCAGAATCGAACTCTCCCTTTGGACCGCGAATCAGGCGGCCTTACCACTTCGCCACGGAGACCACCGGCGTGTCTTGTGTATATTGTGCTATCTTCATATTGTATATCAACTCGGTGGGTCATGTGGTCAATATAACGCCCATCGCGTTTTTCATACTAGAATATTTCCTCGTATTCATTTTAAGCTGGGTCGACCTGGCATCGCGGGTCAGTGGAAAATGTCCTAGTCTGAAATACCAATCGAGCATTTCCTTCAAAAGTGAGCAATGAACGCGTGTTTGAGACCCGATGTGATGCTCAATAGCTATGGTCCATGAAAAACTATGAAGATTTTGGAGGACTTAGATAAGCAGTCAATTGAATATCCCAAAATGGATTAGACATCTCTGAAAGAATTCAATGAAGAACATACTAGACTTCTCGTACATGACTTGGGGGCGTAAATTACAAGTGCCTCAGAAGTTAGGGTAGGTTCACCTGATGGCGAGGGGCATTGGTAATAGGGAAAGTTAACCCACTTGCATTATAAGTAGTAGAACGTGTATGGACTACGCTTGAGTTTAAAACAAACGAAAGTATAAACAAGCAAGCCAAGCAGCGTTTGATAAAACAAAGAGCATCCCTGAAAATAAATACGTGGCATTGCGTAGAACTATCATCAGAGAAGGCTCATTCAACGGCCAAGTGAACATCCAAGATCTACAACAGGTAGCAGCGAACCGCCGGACAAGGAGAGCCATGACTTCTGCCCTATGCGTCGACTTAGGCCCAAGAGGAAAGACTAACTAATTAGTATTTAGATAAAGAAGTATTATTTGTTACATACACAATTAATTTTAACACAGTGGCTGTGAATCCTGAATATTTAATAACATATAAAAAAATCATATAAAACTACAATCATGAGGTATTACAGAATAGTGTTAGCAGTATCATGGCTATCAAAAATAAGTAAACTAAATGTCTTGAAAGAGGCTAAGACACACAAACAGGTTATTATTCAACAGAAACAGGCCGTCTTGACGTGTGATCACATAAAGAGTAAAGCTGGAACATATTGCGATACCTGGCATGATTTATAGGAAAAGAGATAATTGAAGCCACAGAGAGAAAATGGATAACAGCATGTTATTATGACTTTGTAGAAATCAAGGAGCAAAGTTGGAAGAGTACACGCTTTATCTTGATACGAGGAAATGCAATCTAAAGACTAAATCTCAAGGCAGGGCAGACCAAGTCCTAAGCCTTGATAGGCAACTGGCCTAGAACCAAAGCTCCGACAGGCGGACAATAAAATAATTACGTTGCTGACCCGGCAGCTTCTGTAGCTGGCTTTGTTCCAGACGTATTGTTGTTACTTTTCCTCTGGAGTAAACTAGGCAGGCAGAGATAGGCATCAAGCTGCTACATGGGCAACACGTGGTTTCTATAATTCAGCCCAATGTGCTATGGAGAGGTATAACCCCATCTCTGGGTTGTAGTTAACATGCCTTCTTGTTTTTAAAGCACCATCGCAACGAAAACGTATGTCAAGACGGCAAGGTGCCAGCGGATAAATCATCACAAATTCATACTCTTTTGGCGAACGAGAAGTTTTACTGCAGTATAGTCTCTCAAACGAACTGCCAAGACGCGCCATGATAATGACAATGTACACAGAATATACCGTTTGACAGCTGTCGCTCTAACAGCTTGTTGACTTCTTGCCAATACTTACATTCCCGTTTGTCAGCTCTGGGGTGCAGCTGTTTTCACGCTGAAATAATTAATCTCAGATGGTATATGTGTCTAATTATACATAAATTGATACCGTCCATGTTTGTTTGTGCCCATGTGCATTTCTCTAATTGGTGTGGTGTGGTTGCTGTTTATCGTCCATCCACTTGTGTTTCAAATAATTGGTTTTGTTTCTGTTTATCTAACACCCGGGTGTCGCGGTAATCAATCGATGGTCACGGGTGGGAATCCTCATCGGGTGGTTGTTTTGTATTGACCTAAGCTCCCACGTTTACCATCTCTAAAACTGATGCCAGGGAATGTTTGGGGAAGTAAAAGCTACCGATGTAGAACTAACCACATTACTAACCGAGCGTCTATTGTTTATACATGTATAGGTTTAGCCTCCAATTCTCCGAGCGCCTTAGGGCGTATAGAAGGATTGTTTATCTTACACCCACTGTTTCGTTAATTAATTAATCTGCAGGAGCGGATTGGCTTCGAGATCACGGTGTCCGCCTCTGACTGGAGCCGTCTTATTCTCGGCCTAGACAATGCAGATTTTAACAATTAAAATAAGAAAATAATAGCATACACCTCAATTATCCTGGGCATCAGGCCTTCTTGAACAAGGACGAAAAACAATTAAACTAAGAAAACAATAGTATACGCCTCAATGATCCTGGGTATCAAGCCTTCTTGAACAAGGATAAATTACTGCCTCATCTTCAGAAGCATTGTATTTTTGTTTTCGGTCTCATTGATCTGAAGCTTAGTGCACACACTTGCATAATACCACTTCTAGTAGGGGGAGTGCACTGGACTGATTTTGCGTATGTATTATCTTAGCTTATTACCAGTGTACCTCGCCATCAGGCGACTTCTGCGGTATTTATAATTGATGTCCCCAAGTCAAGGACGAGAAGTCAACATTTTAGTCAATCTGACTAGTCAATACTTTGCAGATTAAAAATAAATGAAATCAGAAAATAATGATATACACCTCAGAAGTCAACATTATATCCAGCTGACTGGTATTGGGGTTGAACCCACTACCTTTGAAGTATAAGAGTCAAATACTTGTCCCAGGGCGGGCTATGGGATCCCCATCTTCGGGAACTATTCCTTCAATTATTGTTCTCTTTAAACCACTACGGCGTTAAATACAACCAAAGTATTTCAGTTTCTGGGAAAACATGCGCTTTATGGGTCAGTTTTCTCAGATAGTACATCTTGTAGAATATCAATATATTTTTCTTAATTATCATTTACAATGCTGTAAGATATTTATCTGGACCATTCAATCTCAATCACTTTGACTTTCTTCTATAGTAATTGCGGAGTGGTTCAAAACACCCTTTCGTACGTTGCCTCAAAAAGATGCACTTTCTACAAATATTCGCTTGTATTTGCTTGCTGGTGTTTTGTCATAGTAACACTTGTTAACGTCTGTATTGATAAGAGGAGTCAACGTCTGACTTCTGTCGCACAATCCCCGGTGTTGTTAAGAACGTTGACAATGTATTTTTAGGTTGTGATATTTTCACTTTCTTCTTTGTTGATTGCAATTTTTGGTTGTCTTCAGACATTATATTTTCTTCGCTGTGGCCAATGGGTTACGAACGTAATTCGCAATCCAACATATGGCGTTCGAAATACAACTGTGAGCAATTTGTTTTTCAGACAATGGTATGAGTGGCGGTCGTTCAGAAAGTAATGGCAAACTACTGAAAAACTTGACAAGAAATCACAGTCAGTCACAACATACATCAGTTGACTGCGAATGGATTGCAGCTAACTAACTTAACAGACAGTAAATTTTCTAATGTTGAGAAACAAACTTTGACCTTTATTGTCATTTTAAAGGCAGGATTAACTGTTCTGATTGAGTCCGGGTAGGGTATTGGCTGAACACTCGACTGCTGATCTTGTGGTCAAAATTGTCACATGTTTCATCAATTCTAACCTTCCTCGTTGCACATATGTTCAACAGGTAAGGACAGAGAATGAAGTCTTATCTTACTCACTATTACACCTCTCCTTTGTTTAATGTTTCATCAGCTACTCTGACAGCAGCTTGATATTAATGATATAATGTTTGAATTAAGTGGTTCAGCTGTGCTGGAAACGCAATGTCTCGCATGACATACCACAATTTCAGATGTTAAACACAACTGGAAACTTTACTGTAGTCTATGAAAGGTCTATAAAGGTCTATATTATGTATAGAGATCTACATTGAACTATTGACGTCTGTCAATGGTTGTTCTCATGTTGAAGACATGGTCCCTGGTTACACTGTCATGTCTGAAATCTACCTGTCTTTTGTTTTGTTGTTAATTCATATTCTAATTTCCTTCAAACTGTACTGTCTACTTTCCTAGCAATCCTGTTCATGACGATTCGCAAGACTTATTTATGCCATAGTGCGATGGTTCGTGCATAAGTTTGAACAACCTTTCGTTGGGAGAGGGTTGTAGATTGTTCTCTTTCACGCACATGGTCGAACATCTCTATTCCCGACCTTCAACCATGGTGCATGATAGGTGCAAACGCTAGCGTCTCGACCTATGTGAATTAGATCTTTTCGTCACAACCTGGCTTCATTCCTTTCTTTACACTTTACAATGATGATCGTACTTCTTCTAATAAACACAACAATGCAGCAATGGTACAAGCACCTTCATGAAAGCAACATAAAGACATCTGTTACTACTTTCGATATTTATCAACAAGTTGTGTTGTTGTTGTTGCTATTGCTTTTTTCGATTTAGCGCTGCCTAGTCTACATATCTTCGCCCCAATGCCATCTAATGATACTTGCAAATATTCATCAGCTGCTGTCAATTTAACATATATTTTCCATTATTTTGTTTACTACTTCTGTCTTCTGCTCTTAATAACACACGCATATGTTTCGGTATCTGTCATAACCATCATCATGTGCCATGCCTGTAAGAGTGAAAGTTCATGAGTTGCAAACTGACAGTTACCAGAGTCCGGGAGTAGGTCTGGAGGCCGCCTTGTTAAAAGATGACCGTTGATATCTATAGCTCAGGAGTGCATATTCATCTCACTGTTCTGCCCTTTATGCCTTCATTGGAACAAAGAGCCTTAATTAATTCACCCGAAGCCCTATCTAGTGCACCTCTGGCCAAGTCCACCTTTATTATGCATCCCTGTCTCTAATTCTTTACTCCGCGTGTTTTAGATATCCCTCAATATAAGCTCTCAAATAAGCTTCTTCCATTCCATCTCTTGATGTTGTCCACCTATCTGCAACGCTGCTTTCCTCTTGCACGCTTTCCCTCTGCCTATTCCTCCAACTCACCCTTTAGTAAGGAGCTGTGTCTTTTTATTTGGCCGAAGCGAATAATTGTCTGACCGTGATCTCATTCAGCAACGTTTGCCTCATTCCGGGTTGTTGTAATCGTTAATTATCATCAAGTGTCTGCCTACCGGTCGCCGTGGGCGATCATGCTTCTCCACATCTTGCGTTCTCCAATGGCATGTATCAATGCGTGTGCTGACTCCCTTCAGTGCCGTGATACAAGACTGCCAAGAGTTTTCTTTCGCTAACTTCCTCTGACTCTCTTTGCAAAAAAATATTTCCAGTTGTCACAACATGCTTGTTTTTGTTTAATCATAATGTGGCCAAAACAAGAAGACTACCTCTTTCTGATGATTGTGAAATGTTTTCTATACTACTTAGCCTCCCTCAAAATGCCCATAATGTTCAGTTTGGCTGTCCAGGGAATTTTCAGCATTTTTCTATAAAACCTATTGTTGTAATACATCTTTATTTGTCTTTGTCTACTGCCATGATATTTTTTTTAAATCTACATAATTTATACTACATGTCTACTGTATATGTATCTATACATTACCCCATTTAGAAAGTTTCAATTTTGCCTTTACATTATTTATTCATTGTCCATGTTTCTACCACATACAGTAATACACAGTAAACACACCACTTGACCACACATAATTGTAACTATAACTCGAGTGTTTAATGATATAATAATCTGTTTCATATTTGTGAACCTTTGATAGGTCATTCCTCTTCTTTTTCCTTTTTCTGTTTCACATCTGGCATCGTCTGTTATAATATGTCCCAGGTAAGAAAATTGTTTTACTTGTTCAAGTGTCTTTCATTTCACTGTAATTTTTATAATTAAACTGACTTCGTGCTAGTTAGTTAGTTAGTTAGTTAGTTAGTCGACAGATCATCCTCGTTGCACATCGGACCATTCAGTCCATAAGTGCTTGGATCTCCTCCTCAGCAAATCCCGCAGCGTGTAGCGGCTAACGACGCCAGTTCTGTGTTGGTTTATCAATCTTCTTTGGCTTCCTGCGTAGTGTTCTTGTTTGGCCACCCCTCTTTTAATTTGCTGCTCCTTCAGTCTGGCCATTGTTGTAGATTCACAGTCATCACTTGGTTCTCGCAAAAGTCTCACTTCTCGTAGAGCATTCAGAATGTCAGCCTGGTCCATGGCGCGTCCGCCCTCCACAGTAGCCTCACCTGCGAGCTTGTCAGCCCGCTCATTTCCTTGTACTCCCGCATGACCTGGCACGAAGATGAAACTAATCTTTGCCAGCCGAGACCGCTTCAGAGGCAGCAGCCATTCTCTTCGGATCGACCCCTCCTCTATCCTCTTGATCATGTTCATTGAGTCGCTAAGGAAACAAGCCCTAGTGAATGTCTGTGTCTCGAGCCATGTTATTGCTTTACTTACTGCCATGACTTCCATGGTCAGGCTACTTGTGGTTTCAGTGAAAGCACCAGAGTCCTCCTTCACAATTCTCCCTCCGGCCCGAGCTGTAAAGGCCCATGAGCTTCTCACATGTCGGACGACCGACCCATCTTTGTAGATGACCGCGTCACCGTCTAGCGAATTCTCGAAAATCAACGCTTGTACTTCAGCCTCAACAGCAGCCGGATTTTCTTGTCTGCATTTTCTATCTAGTTGGATGCAAACTGAAAAGGATGTGCAGAAGTCTGTTGGCACTTGCACCCACTCCTCGCCAGGTTCTAAGTCCTCAAGTGAACACACCTGTTGAAGAATGTCTTCGGCTTGACCCATCCACGACCGTCCTCTTTTTAACCTGCTGCCCTTCACCTTCCTAATTTCACTATGCAGTGGATGTTGTGTGTTTGCGTTAATTCTGAGGTAGGCGCGTGCCCTGCAAACTTGTATTCTCTCTTCAATGGTTGGAAAATCAAGAAGGTAGCGCATCGCCCTGCATGCTGTATCTCTTGTACATCCAAGAATAATGCGCATAGCTTCATTCTGTATCCTTTCCATCCTTTCTATCTGCTTATGGCTGAGAGTCAGGATTGCCATTGCATACTCCAAAACAGACATGACCAGCCCCTCGTACAGAAGACATAGATGGCGCTGCTCACAGTTTGCTGCCGCCATCACCCGCATCGCTGCCAAACCCCGCTTGGCCTTTGTTATCACCTGGTCTATGTGCACATTATAAGCAAGGCTTCGATCAAACCGTATCCCCAGGTAATTCATTGCCTGCGTTCTTTCCACCGTCTCTGAACACAGCATTACAGTTGGTGTTGGGTTGTTGACAATATGATTATTCAACGAGAACCAAGTCACTGTTGCCTTTGTTGGGTTGACCATTGCCCCAGCTTCATCACACCAAGTACTTATGCGATTGAGTTCGGTTTGTAGTTCCACAGCAACCTCCTCTCTATCCTTACCCTGACGATACACTAAAACATCATCGGCATACGACAATGTCCTGCCAGGTCCAGTGATCTGCTCACTGGTGATTCTCACTGTGTAGGCGTTGAACAGTACCGGAGATAATGGTGATCCCTGTGGTAGGCCAGGATATATTGTTGTTGGTTCCGAAGTCCAACTGCCACATCTAAAAACTACTTTCCGTTGGTAGAGGGCTGCAGCGATCCAACTTAAGGAGGAATGGACTTACGTTTAGTTCAAGAAGCTGAAACATTAAAAAATCCAGTGGTACTCTGTTGTATGCGTCCTCAAGATCAATCGCTGCAGCAACGGTTTCAGTGCCTGAGTGGAAACCTTCATAGACATCATGGGCAAAGACTGCTGCATTGGTCCAGGTTTCTCTTTTTGGACGGTACCCACCCAGGGTAGGTGGGAAAACACCTTGCCTCTCTAGTTGGCTTGATATTTTCCTGGCAATTACCTTCTCCAGCAGCTTGCCTATTATATTCTGCATGGTTATAATTCGGAGACTTAATAACTCAGGAACATCCGTATTCTATATTGGAACTGTGCCAGTGTAAAACAACGGGGCTCTATTTTAGAAACCCTAGTTTACAGGAACAACATTGCAGCACTTTAGGAGACGAGACTGGGCGATCAGCTACGCCAAATTGCCGGCTTCAAATGTTTCTACAACAGACGACATCTGGGAACGGCGATTCTCGTTCGCGACAGCATGGTGGCGTCAGAGCTAGACATGTCCAGTTGGGACAGTGACGATATACAAATACAGGCGTTGAGAGTTCATTCCAGTATACCATTCGTGTTGGTTAATGTTTATGCCCGCAATGCGAGTATGGACGCCCAGAAGTGGCAGTGCTTAAGTGGCATATTAGGCCACGAGAGAAATGTTATTTTCTGTGGTGACTTCAACGCTAAAGGCAGATCATGGGGAAACACTTCCTCCAATACACAAGGGGAGGAGCTAGAGACTGCACTGGAAACCATCGACCTGGTTTGTATCAACAGTGGCTGTGTCACCAGGACAGCAAGCCGTCCAGGCGATGAGGACAGTGCTATTGATCTGGCGCTAGTTTCACCTTCACTCACTACAGTGTGTAGATGGGGTGTCCTAGGACACCATGGCAGCGACCACCACCCTTGCAGCATATTGGTGGAGAAAGGCAGAACCAGGCAGCACAAGCTAAAGGTAAAGACGTTCCAGTATGACTTCGTGCTATCTTTTTTATAATCAATGTTTTTGTTTTGTTTCAGTCGTTAGTCGTTAATTGATGTTCCAAATTCACGGCAAAAGGTCACCTCATAATGTTCAGTTCCTGTGCCAGTGAATATTACATAAAATGTTTTTCATTGTCCCATGTGAAAAGTGGAACAGACAGCAGTTACGACAAACAAAAAGCACGCAAAGGCTTACATGCATAAGACCGCTGCCAGAATGACAACACAACAGTCCACCACAAAATTTACAGTTAATAATCGATGGAAGTAGCTGTCACTAGAATACCTGCAGTTGCATACACATTTTTGCATAAGACGAAACGATCTTTTTCAGTAACCATCCGTCCGCCATTTTACTGAATATGCAGTTCACAATGCAAACCACCCCGGGCAGATGTAAAACATTCCACATCAAATCCACAGCTTACAGTGTCTCTCCATGCACTTAATCAGTAGCTGGGCGACGGAACCATGAACTACAAGCCCAAACTGAGGAAAATAAGTGAGCAAACCGTAGCTCGAAGAAGAAAAAAAAAACACCCCAGAGGCTTTAGCAGCTCAGCAGTCTAACCACCATATGGCTCTTCATTTTGTTTTGTTGATACCTTAGCCACTTAATTACTTGGTATACTAATTACTGATGATCCTGTTATGTGTCGGTTTATCTTCTGCGTACCTTCTGTTATTTATAAACATACCTTCAATGTCAATTGGTCTATTCCCGGTCTTCTCTCTGTCTGTTTATGTATAGTATCTTCTGTCTGTCTGTCTGTCTGTCTGTCTGTCTGTCTGTCTGTCTGTCTGTCTGTCTGTCTGCCTGTCTGTCTGAATAGGTGGGTGGGTGGGTGGATGGGAATGTGTGTGTGTGTGTGTGTGTGTATGTATGCATGCATGCATGCATGTATGTATGCATGTATATGTGCGTGTGAGTGCGTGAGTGCATGAATGTGTGGATGTATGTTTTATGTGCGTTTGTGCGTCTGAACGCAAGTGTGTGCGTACGTGCGTAAATGCGTGCGTACGCGCGTCGTGTGAAGGTGTCTTTGAATGTATATATAGAAAACGATGAAGAAAACTCAATCTAATACCTTTCTATAGTCAAAGAAGTACAGATAAAATACTCGTCTGGGTCTCTACATAATTTTTTCTGCCGGTATTCTCAAACAAAATAATTTTGGTAGAGTATCACTTCTCTTTTTAAAACCAAATTATACTTTTGAAAAAAGGGAAAAAAGGGTTAGCTGCTGTCTATCTGTTACTGAAGTCCAGATGAACATTTAATATTTACCAGACTAAGTCTTGAATGCCCAGATAAGAATCCAGTTGTTTTTTATTTGCTTATTTTGTTTTTATTGTGTTTTTCTTGTTCGTGGATGAAGACTTCAGTCGTCGTGTTCTCATTTATCTGTGTGCGTGGTTTTTTTTTTTTTTTTGTTTAATTCCTCAAGCTTCTTTGCCTTATTTGTTGTTTTCTTGGGACTGATCGCCTGAAATTTCAATATATATCTTATTTTGTATTCTCTCAAGTGTCATCTTAATTGTTATTTTCAGCATGTGGCTGAACAGAATGCTTATTATAAAATCCGAGCACTCATTTGCTTCAAATGTTTTGGACAATGTTATGAATTTTGGTGTTTTCACGTCTGTGAAATATACCATTGCATATCTGAGTGAGTTTATTCACTTTAAAATCCCCAAGAGCTGTAGTTGTTTGTTGTGATGTTTTATTTTTTCACTGCCAATGGTTTTCTTTTCGCCATAGTGATTATTGTTTTCCCGCATTCCAGTTTCTGAATTGTATCCTCAAATATTTTTCTTACATATTCTCTCCATCTTTTTTTATGTATAATTCTTATTAAGCAGGCATATTCCTTCATTTTTATAAATAAGCCTCTTAAATAAGCCTTTCTTGTCTTATGGGTTAGTTTCTTTATCTTTCTATTCATGTGTCTTGTATGATGATTCCTCTCTTTATGTTCTCCATCTATTCATCTGCTTTCAATCCCCTGCAGCTTTGCTTGTTTGCACAGTTTGTGCTTCATTTACATTTATATTCAGGAATTTAATACATTTTGCATACAATATTTTATGTCGTCCTTTTTACTGGTTGTTACTGGCTGTCTTCGAAGTGTGCTTTGTAATGAACTCCGTGTTGAACTCAAACGTAGACCACACACTCTACTTCAAGTGCAGTTGTCTGAATTTTGCGTGTGGATCAGCATTTCCTATTAACTGTGCCCCTCGCCATCAGGCGAACCCGCTTCGTCTTTATAGGTACTTGTGATTTATGTCCCCAAGTCAAGGACAAAAAGTCAACATTTTAGTCCAACTGTCCGGCTGTAGGAACTGAACCCCTTACTTACCTCGGCATAAAACACCAGATGTTTAAGAACACGCGTTCTTATCCATTCGGCCATGCTGTCCTCAACAACTCATTTGATAGTGACGCAGTCGTCAGATTATCCTCGCTGCACATCGAACCTCAACAACTCATTTGATAGTGACTCAGTCATCAGATTATTCTCACTGCACATCGAACCTCAACAACTCATTTGATAGTGAGCCATCGTCAGATTATCTTTGCTGCACATCCAATCATTTTGTGCAAGAGTGTTCAAGTCCCTTTCTTAGTATCTCCCCGAGCCTGTAGATGTCAACAACATCACTTCTGTGTTGTTGATTATTCTTCTTTGGCCCCTTGCATATCTCTCCTGTTTGGCTTCACCCCTTTCCAGTTGATGTTCTTGCAGTCTGGTCATGGTTGCAGATTTGCTGTCGTCTCTTTATTCGTTAAGTCTCTCCGTCTCTCTGTCAGCATCCAATACATCAGCCTGGCCTATTTATAGTCCTCTTTTCCCCGTTACCCGTCCCACTTTCCCGTCAGCTTGCTCCTTTCCTCTTACACACGTGTGTCCTGGTACACAAATAAACTTGATTTTTATCAGACTTTGCCTCCACTGTCTTCTAGCCAAGCCCATCTCCATCTTCCTGGGCATACTCACTGAGTCGCCGAGAAAGCTGTAATTAGACTCATACTAATTGTTCAACGTCGATCACATTTTAAGGCTCTCGATTTCTTCTGGATCGCAGTCAACATAGATTTATATAAGTCAGGCGGTATGTCTCTAGTACCGTATATTGTGTTTACCAACCTAGTGACCTGTGTCTACTCAATATTCTTCTAAGACATTGATCATTCAACTGGTGATTTTGTCTGGAAACGGGGTTTTACCCGATTTCATATGACTAAAGACATTCTGAAATTGCATCTTAGCGTATTCTTTTTTTTTTTCTTGTTACGTGTAACTTCTATCCACGATTGGTGGATAGGCCCTCAACCAACTCACTGACAATCCCTCCCATCTTTAACTATTCCGTGCAGCTTCGTCCATGGCTTCCCCGGCCCTTGTTGAAATAAAGTCAATAGCTGCTATCCGGACTCCTTGCGTCTGTCTTCGCATCGTGGCATATCGCCTCTAGAAGAGCCTCCGTTCCTCTTGGTTGGTTTGGTTATTATTTTTCTTCATCTTTAGACTTGTTCGTGATTGGTTTGGTTTTGCAGTTACAGTTTGTTCAATTGAATGGGCAAGCCAGCCCCACACTCAATCCTTCTTCGTCGTCTCATGTGACCTGTGTGGTAGTTTATGGTGGGCTATTCTGTATGGATCACTGCAATACACTAGCATAAATATCATTAATTGACTCTTACGGCATGCATAGTATGTTGCAGTGTTAATGTTTATTGCTTCCCCTTTATATATATATATATATATATATATATATATATATATATATATATATATATATATATATATATATATATATATATATATATATATTACATCATGATTAGCGTTAACAGTCGTAAAAACAGTTCCCAATGCTATAAGTGATCATAGATTAATTACAGGCACATTGATGGTAAATTTAAATGAAGTCAAGTATACAATAGAAACACTAATTATGATTTGTGCAAATTGAAAACTGACAAAGAAATACAAGATAATAGTAACATAGAAGTAAAGAACAAATTTGGTATATTGTCTGATCTAGAGATCCGATTTCAAGATGTGGATGATCATTGGCAAATGTTGAAGAATTCAATCAGTTTGGCTGCAGAAACAACTATTCCATAATCAAAGTAAGTGAGTCGTAAGACATCGAAAACTTAAACAATTTTACAACTAATGGAAACAAGAAGACAGACCAAAAATAATCCTGCCAAATATGAAGAAATTCACAGAAAAGTCAGAACATTATGTAAGGAGGAAAAGAAGCATGACTCGAGAAAAATGGCATAGAAATTGAAAAACAAAACAACAGTAAAAATACCAAACTAAAAAGAATTCAGGAGCTTGCTCATCACAGAACACGTACGTCAGCAGGCTGCCTAAAGAAAAATGATGGAAAAATCATAATAGAAGAAGATCAGAGTTTACATGTATGGTCAGATTATGTGAAAAACCGTTATGATTATAACAGAGAAAAACAGTATGATATTCAAAATAATAACGAGAGGTCATCAATTTTGAAGATGGAGGTTCAGAATACTCTTCACCATATGAAAACTGGCAAGACCCCTGTCTCAGACAAATTACTACAGAAATAATTAATTCTTTAGAAGAATTTGGAATAGATCAAGTCACCAGACTGCTGAATACATTATATGATACTGGAGATATACCTTCTGAATTATGTAATTCTGTATTTATTGCAATCCCAAAGAAATCAGGAGCCTTGAAATGTGATCAACATAGAACAATTAGTATAATGAGTCACATCATGAAGATTCTGCAACGAATTATCATGCAAAGAGTGAGGAAGAAAACACAACCTGAATTAGGGGAAGTACAATGTGGGTTTGTATGAGGCAAGGGCACAGTAAATGCTGTGCATATACTGAGAACAGTAACTGAACGATCTATAGAAGTAATCAAAGGTGTACACGTTTGCTTCATTGACTACACACAGGCTTTCAACAAAGTGAAACATGTCGATATGATATGGATGATCTACAATTTTATGTAAAAGACTTTAGACTTGTAAAAAGCATGTATTAGAACCAACAAGCTGCCATCAGAATTGATAATGAAGTAGGTCAATATCAGCCTATTAAAAGAGGTGTGAGACATGAATGTGTGATGTCTCCAGCTCTTTTTTCCTTGTAGAGTGAAAATATTTTCAGAAATGTAGAAGATATAGAAGGAACCAACATTTGGAGGGGAGGGCGATACATCAATAACATTGGATATGCAGATGATACAGTCTTGATTGCAGACAATGAACAGGACCTGCACATTTAGTATATGCGGTTGTTGCACAGAGTGAACAACTACTGTTAGAATTGAATTGTAAGAAGACACAGACTATGGTCGTCACTGGGAAGAAGGAAATACCACAATGTAATATACAAGTGCCGGTCTCCCTGGTGGTCTAGGAGTTACACGACTTTCTCCGTAATCCCGTATACTCTCGTGAGTAACGTGACGTGCGTGAGAATTGGTAGCGGTTCTCTCCGCGTCGGTAACTTATGGGGTATGTGAGCAGGCCGCTCAGAAAGCAATGGCAAACTAATGAGCGTAATCTTGCCAAGAAATCAACAATCAGTTGAAAGATGCTGATGTTGGCAGCGATGTCCTGTAAAAAGGATATGCGAACAAAACACAAAAAATATATACACGTAAATGGACATATACTTAAACAGTTCAGAAGGTCGAAACTGGATCTGTACGTAGACAGTGGACTGAGTCGCTGCGGAAATCTGTTGTCCGTAAAGTCACCTTCATCTTCGTCCCGGGACATGCGGGAGTCGAGGGAAATGAACGAGCTGATAAACTGGCTGGCTCTGCACAACCTGTAGATGGCCAGCCCATGGATCGTGCCGATGTTATTAACGTCCTCAAAGATATGGCGAGAACAGAGGACTTTGACGTCAGTGAATCCACATCGCTGTCCAGGATGAAAGACTTGGGAGCAAGAATCGGCACGGCCAGACGCGAGAGATACATCGGGAAAACGAGGTGCCTCGTCAACCAACACAGAACTGGAACTATTAGCCACCGGACGCTGATGCATATGCTGGGGGGGGGGGGGGGGGATCTGAGCACCTATGGACATGTCCGGAGTGCAATTAAGATACCCCAAATGATAACTGATAACTGATACTTAAACAGGTGAATCGGTACAGTTATCTCGAAACAGTCATAACATCTGATAGGAAATGCCTTGAAGAGATTAGAACAAGAATTGCCATTGCGAAGATAGCCTTTTGCATAATGAAAAACATACTGACCAATAAAAAGATATCAACTGAAACGAGAAAAAGAGTGTTGAAGTGCTACATAGAACCTGTACTTTTGTATGGATGTGAAGCGTGGACAATGAGCAGTCAAGCTGAAAAACATCTGATGGCTGTGGAAATGTGGTTGCTGGGGAAAATGCAAAGAATACCGTTGACAGACAGAAAAACCAATGAACAAACCCTTCAAGAAACTAAGATCGTAAACTGATTAGAGATATTACACGTAGACAGTCAAAATGTTTTGGGCATGTTATGAGAAGAAATGGATTGGAGAACTTGGCGACAACTGGCAAGATCGAAGGGAAGAGACCAAGGGGAAGACTGAGCTAATTAACTTATTTTTCTGGCATATTTTGTAGTTATAATGAGTTCTTGTAGCGAAATATCGAAAAGATATTCACGCTGCACTTTGTCAACAGCTTCTTAAAATAGTCTATACATCTTAAATATCTGACGTTTTGCATCAAGATACATCTCTCAATGAGCATCGATCAAGTAAAAATTGCATTCATTGTTTTTTATCTGCAAGAAGCCCAAACTGCGCTTCTGGAAGTTCTGGTCGTGATTTGCTTCTTGTTATTGCCATTATAATGCGATAGAACAGTTTGGTAACATGATACATTTTCTTCTGTCATTCGCAGTCCATTGTTCCTGTGGTTTAGGGATGGCGATAAAATCTTATTTCTACATGCAGGGTTGGAAGGCGAGGAAATCCCTGGTGTTGTAACTTATTTGGAATGTTTGTTGCGTACTCTGAGAAATTCTCCCAGAACATCACAAGAACATTGTCTAGATCTTGAGTTCTATCATGTTTCATTGTCTTGGTAGCATTTTCTACCTCACGTTTCGGTGTGGACGGGTAATCTGTATTTGTTTATATACTTAATTTGTTTCCTCCGCCGTCATCAAAAGATTCTTCCATGTATTCTGACCATCTGCATGAGATGCATATTTTCTGCAATAGAATAGTTCCGTTCTGTATCCGACTGGATACCCCCCCCCCCAGTTTGGTTGCTAGTAAGTTTAAAACATATACCCTTTAATTTATTGTTCCAGATTTTAATATCGTTGTTCGTAACGTTTTTATTTTCTTTCCATTGCTAATTAAACTATTTATCTGTTGCTACAGAATATTGTTTCTTGATTATTCTATTTATTGTTTTATATCTCTCCCCACCTCGTTAAACCGGCTTCTTCAGCCATGGTTATGATTAAGGTGGTTCATTATGCAATTTTAGATTCTTTACTTTCTGTGTCGGTGAGTTGTCTGTTCTGTGAGGCAGATTTCATGCCTGTAACATCAGCTGAGATTCGCCATGGCGAAAGTAGCATTTAGCAAGATGAAAAACATTCTGACCAATAAAAAGATGTCATTGAAACGAGAAAAAGAGTGTTGAGGGGATACATAAAGCCTGTTCTTTTGTGTCGATGTGAAACTTGGACAATGAGCAGTCAAGCTGAAAAACATCTGATGGCTGCAGAAATGTGGTTTCTGAGGAAAATGCAAAGAATACCATGGACAGACAGAAAAACCAATGAGCAAGTAATACAGGAGACAAATGACAATCGTAAATTGATTAGAGAAATTAGACGTAGACAGTCAAAAAATTTTGGACATGTTATGAGAAGAAATGGATTGGAGAACTTAGTGACAACTGGCAAGATCGAAGGGAACAGACCGAGAGGAAGACCGAGAGGAAAATACCTGGATGGCTTGGCCATGGTCGAGACAGGAACACTGAGCTGATCCACGACTCTGGTGATCGAGTGAAATGGCGAGTCATGACCGCCAACGCTTTCCGGCATGGCACATGATTGATTGATTGATTGATATCTATTTCACGTTGTAACACCCTAAGAATGAGATATTAAAAGGACCCAGAAATAATAAAACTACCCCTATATGTATAATACACTAATCGGTACTCGGTGGGTGACGTGGTCAATATTACGTCGCCGACTTTACTTCCCAGAACACTTCCGGGCACCTATTTTAGTCTGGATAGATCAAGGAGTCAAGTCAATGTTTAAAATCATCCCTACTTGAATACGGATTCGAATTCACAACCACCGGACCTGTATATGAGCGTGCTACCCACGACACTACGGCGGCGTCCCTTGTTGCCAGAACCGCTGGCTAAATCCAGAGTCGATGAACAAAGCTGTGCAGCCTGGCATTGGTGAGCATTGTCTTTGTAGATGCAATCTTGCGCAGCAGCTAATTGCATCATGTAAAGCAAAACATTGCAGGGCATCTGTTTTTCAGCAGGCAGAATATATGTGGTGTGTTTGTTAATTTAGAACAGCACGCTTTATGCTAACTTGGTACAGAATGAAAATCATGGCGGATTAACGTAGTGTGTATACTAGACACTTTAATAACGCTGGGGTAGGACAATAAACGTTTGGCAGTCTTGTGGGTTCGTATTCAGAGGAAAGTTAATTAACTAGAGTTGGTAAGAAGTCATAAAATCTACGCTTAAACCTTCTTAGAGGAAAGACGAAGGCAATGACAAGCAAGTAAGGACAAGATCTTTTAAATTATATGAAACGAACGCACCATTCACATATTGATTGGCACGTAATCAACATGTCTGTCACATAATTGAGATCGGCTAAGCATCGCAACAGTCTCATAATTGATGACATGTAACCAATGCATCAGTTACTTTATAGATGACCTGTAACCAGCGCAGAGGACATACAGTGTTACGTTGATATTTTTACCGATGAAGTCACCTAATACCTGCATATAAACAGCGCATCAGTCACGTAATATATAATATGTAACCAACGCATCAGTGACATGATATATGGCATATAAATAACGCATCAGTCAGCTAATATATTGTGTCCAAACAACGCACCAATCATATAATATACAATTTGTAAACAATACAACAGTCAGCTAATATATATCATATCAACAACGCATCAGTCACATAATATATGGCATATAACAACGCATCATTCACATAACATGTGACATGTAAACAACGCATCAGTTACATAATAGATAACATGTACACAACGCTTCAGCCACTCAATCGATGACATTAAACAATGTCACATAATGGTAAGTTATGTAAGAACAGGACTCATTTTAACGCATTAATGCTCATTTGGGCACATTGTGCTGGACTCAAATCTTTACAGTCGAAGTTACATAACTGATATATAAACCATACATCAGTCACATAATATATGACGCAAAAACAACGCATCATTTTACTATTATATTGCATACAAATACTGCAACAGTCAGATAATATATGACACTTAAACAATATATCATGTTAACAACGCATCGCTGAGCTAATATATGACACGTAAATAACACATCTGTAAATTAATATATGGCATATGAACAACACATCACTCACATAATATATGACACATAAACAACTCATCCGTCACATAATTTATGACATAAACAACACATCAGTCAAGTAATAAAGGACACATAAACAACACATCAGACAATTGATACATCACCATTGAGTTGATAACCTATCGAGGAAATAAGACATTTAATATTCTGCGTTGTCCTGGCGTCATTGCATCCATCTTTGAGATTAATTTCCGGCATTCGATAATTGAGTTATGACATCGTGTTTATATTTCAGCACAATAATTATGCTTGGGTAATCTGTTTATATGATTCCCCAGGGTTGGACATCAGTCACGCGGGTATCGGTATTGCATGAATATGGTGCTTATTCACGAAAGATTCATAAGCAGGCAGACATACAGGGGCAGACAGACAGAAAGACAGACACACGGGTAGACAGGCAGGCAGGAAGATAGAGAGATAGGTAAACAAATAGGCAGATAGATGCAATGGCAAATAGACAGGTTGGTACACTGATAGGTATGTAGGTATGTAGATAGCTGGGAAGCCAGTTAGGTAGGTAGACAGTCAACATTTTGTGGGCATGTTATGAGAAGAAATGACTTGGAGAACTTGGTGACAACTGGCAAGATCGAAGGGAAGAGACCAAGGGGAAGACCGAGAAGTAAATACCTGGATGGCTTGGCCACGTGGCGTGATCGAGACAGAATCACGGAGGTGATCCATGACACTGGTGATCGAGTGAGATGGCAGAACATGGCCGCCCACGCTTATCGGCATGCCACATGATGGATGGATGGAGACAGGTAGGTACCTAGGTTCGTAGGTAGGCCGGCCGGCCGACCAACCGACCGAGACAGACCGACCTACATACAGACAGACAGACAGACAGACAGACAGACAGACAGACAGACAGACAGACAGACAGACAAGTTGATTGATTGGTTGGTTGATTGATTGATTGATTGATTGATTGATTGATTGATTGATTGATTGATTGATCAACAACAGTGACGAGACATGATTAATTTATTTAGTGCCAACCAAAAGATCGGTTTGGACCAAACATGGTACACAATCAAATAATCAAGTATTATGCCGTTTTCATTTTACAGATCATTGAACGTACGGAAGATACCACGAAACAAAGCAAATAGCACGATAACACTGGTATGGCGATGGGAGGTCACATTTGGCGATATATTATCTTTCGGCATTGAATCATGTTAGTCATGTATGTATTAACAACATAATGATGCTGATAATACAGTGCGTATTTTAATGACCGTGAGGTTTTTGAAAATATTGCCGATCTAGTTTTGTATTTACCCTCTGTGGAGTTCATGCATCATGAAGGGTAAATACAAAACTTGAAACGGTAATATTTTCAAAATCGCCACAGTCATCAAAAATGCACCCTGTGTTAATACTATAGCTAAATACAACATATGTATGTATGAAGTCAGGTGACTATTTACGAGGGTAAGTTAATAATTAAGTCACAAATGTCTGTAGAAAAATAGCTACACATGATAACAACTTGAAACAAGTTTGTTTTTTTTTTTTTTTTACATACATTGTCCCTTTATTTCTCAACATAATTTCCACCAACATTGATGCACTTACCCCATCGTTTTATCAGTCCTCCCAAACCGGCTGCATAAAACTGCGTGTTTTGTTTTCATTTACCGCCATCGCACAGAACTGTGTGACTTACTTATTGACTCGCTTTCGTAACGTTTTTCCCCAGCTATGCACCGCTTTAAGGGACAACCATTTGTCAGCATAAACACTGACAAACCCACCTTGGTGGGAGACATTTCGCGAATGACGCCGAAAATGAATGTGAAGTGAAAACGTGGTTTAGAAAACAGAGCACGCAGTGCTATGCAGCCGGTTTGGTAGGACTGATAAAACGATGGGATAAGTGCATCAAAGTTGGTGGAAATTATGTTGAGAAATAAATGGACAATGTATGTATAAAAATAAACTGGTTTCAAGTTTCTCTAGCTTTTAAGTGCACTTTCTCCTGCATTATCACATTCGACAGACGGTGCAGAGAGCAGAACCCTGCCGCTGTCAATGCAGACGTTAACGCGCTCATCTATGAACACTCAGATAGCCCCGAAGTGCTCATCTATACACATGGATCTGTTGTAAAGCAGCAGAGAAGTGCGTGGGCATTTACAGCCCGTTCAGCGGGCCGAACCGTTCAAGAATCCAGTGGTGCCCACTCTATGACCTCGAGCAGCATGACAATGGAGGTGATGGCAGTTACACAGGCTTTCATATGGCTGGAATCACAGCATTATACCAACGTGTGTGTACTAAGTGATTCAATGAGCATGATTCAGAAGGTCGAAGCTGGATCTGTACGTAGAAAGTGGACTGAATCGCTGCGGAAGTCTGTTGTCCGTAAAGTCACCTTCATCTTCGTCCCGGGACATGCGGGAGTCGAGGGAAATGAACGAGATTATAAACTGGCTGGCTCCGCACCCCCTGTAGATGGCCAGCCCATGGTTTGTGCCGATGTTATTAACTTCCTCAAAGATATGGCGAGAACAGAGGACTTTGTAGTCAGTGAATCCACATCGCTGTCCAGGATGAAAGACTTGGGAGTAAGAATCGGCACGACCAGACGCTGGAGGTACATCGGGAAAACAAAGCGCCTCGTCAACCAACACAGAACTGGCACTATTAGCCATCGGACGCTGATGCATATGCTGGGGGGAGGATCTGGGCATCTATGGACATGTCCGGAGTGCAATGACGACACCCCAACTGATAACTGATAACTGAACTGAACTGGTTTCAAGTTGTTATCATATTTAGTTATTTTTCAAAAGACCATTTGTGACTTACTTATTAACTCACCCTGGTACTTCCTCAGTGCCTGTTCATGCTACAGTACATGTCACGGAAAAACTGCAGTTTAGTGATTCCTTGATAACTTACATATCAAAATGCAATGAAGGAAGAGGGTTAACAATCGTGTCGTTCAATCCGAGAGAAGTATAAATGGAAGGTCACTGACCGATTATCAGGGACAGGGACTCGCCGAGGGCAGTGGTTGCCGCTCGTACCGGCCGATGGATGGGAGACTTCGGGAACGGAAAACACAGCGGAGACGGTGATCAAAGGGGTCGGACGCTTTGAGGTACCAGCGTCGGAGAATACAGGGAAACAGCGTAAGAACGGAGCGGACCGGAGCATGGAGCGCCCGGACGTATACGTGATTTCACTGAACTTTTTGATGTTACGGAAACGGCAAATGCGACTGTTGATGTATGGACATCAAACACTAACGAAGAACGGAAGGCCCAATATAAATAGTAGCAACTGGGGTTTTTGTGTTAGTGTGTGCTACCTAAAGGGACGGCAAACTGGATTTATGTCTCCTGAAAATAGCAAAGAAATCATCCCGGGAAATGGGATAAAAGTGATTGTGTGCTAATAGATTTCAATGCTTGGAGTATCATTAATTCTATATATATATATATATATATATATATATATATATATATATATATATATATATATATATATATATATATATATATATATATATATATATATATATATAAGGTAACACTAATATTAGAGTAATATTAGCATAGGGAAATAGGTGTATGTGCTTAGGGTTTACTATTGCTTTCTATTTAGTGAATAGTTTAGACTTTAGTGAATTCTGCTGTTTATGTCAGAGTATTCTTCCGGAGGCTTTCATTACGGCTGGAGAAAGACAATCACATAAACAGTAATATGAAGCAGACTTAAATCACCTGATTTAATGTTTATTACCCAGGTTCCACTACACAGCCTGACATATCAAAGAAGATAAACCAGTACGGCTCTTGTACAGAGAAAGCAATGTTGATAATAACTGAAAGAACGTTCACTTTTATCAAGCACTTCACAGGTGCAGTGAAAGTATGTCACTATAGCAAATGCAACCAAAACAGTCAATAAGAGTGGGTGACCTAACGAATGCAAAAAAACAGGTTTTGGTGAACCTTAGAGAAAGAACTTTATTCAAGCATAACAAATAGGATAAAACATTGTAATTGAGTACTCACCTAAACGAAACAGGGAAGAACCATAGAACAGTGTACCTATATTCAGAAAACGGTTAAATAACTGTGGACAGGTGTGAGGTGTTTTCACTGATGGATTATAATAACATAAAAACTGAAAACTCTGTCTACGGAAAGGACTTACCGTGATCACATTACAGTACGGTGTTACTGTGGTGAGCAATTGTTTTTTTTAATTCAAGAATTGGATTAAGTCAAGACTCAAGCTGAACGGAGCATCCAGGGTGAGAACGTTCTAATTCTATGTTTGATGTCTGATGTTTTGGCCTTTTGAATATGCTGGAGAAGATTACGAAGACTAACAGCTAAGAGTCCTATCTTGCAATCACATTAGCAGACACTACCAACTACAGATACACATTCAATACATACAACTGACATAGTTTTCAACAATAAACAGGTTATTCATTGTTGGAGGAAACTGTTGTCAGGGTATGTTATGAAGGAGAGAGAGAGAGAGAGAGAGAGAGAGAGAGAGAGAGAGAGAGAGAGAGAGAGAGAGAGAGAGAGAGAGAGTGTGTATGAAAGACGGAAGGGAGGAATGTAGACAAAAGTCATTCAATACTCCCAATAGTAGAAGGATATTAAAGATGTGCTTGTCGAGTCCACTTTCCTCCAGGGACGATAAGCGACATAATTGGTGGAGCAGCGAGGTAGTACATAATACCCATATGAACTGGAGGCATAACAGGGCATATGCATAGAGGGGTACCTGCATATTGGCACAGGCATAGCGGAGTACCTGCATGTTGGGACATACTGATTGGAATAAATATAAGTATACATTGATGACTTTTAATGGAAGGACGTCCATTGGATATATGGTGCCATTACGTTTATGGTAGAAACATTTCATTAATGCTGGTGACTTTACAGTGAGAAAGTTCCAGACAGGGTGAATGTGGATAGATGGTAAGACACATTACATACCTAGTCACACGGTCACACGTCTACATATGTCTTTATGCTATATCTCTTCTTGTGGATGAGAGAGTGGTTGTGATGTACTGTGTGGTGTCGTAGATTAATAATATTAGGTAGACATAGATAAATGATATAGGTTCTAGGTAGAATATAATTCTATAGTGAGTATTTCCTTACTGCCTTGAAGTGTCTTTACTCTATTTGCTGACTTACCTTCTTTAATATGGCCACTCCTAAACTAACAACAGCAGAACTTAGGGCCAACGGAGAAGAAATAGGGTTATCTGGTTCGGCCCTAACGGATTACGTACAGGAGAGAGAGAGGGAAATTCGTCAAGCGGAACGAGAAGATCGGAAGGCTGAGTTGGAATTGAAACGCATGGAAATGGAACAAATCAACAAGCGGTTGGATGCTGAAGTGGAGCAGACCAAAAAGAGGTTGGACGCGGAAGAGGCCAACAAGATACGGGAACATGAATACCGCATGAAAGAGATGGAACTCAAAACACAAACTAAGGGAGAAATAGATGGCGCGGAAGGCGGATTATCGATACATGGTGCAACCAACATGAGTGGATCTAGCTACCATGCAATGAAGTTTCCCTTAGCTGTTTATGAGGAGTCTAAAGAAAAATTTGACAACTTTGCGAATCGGTTCGAGGCTATGGCAGTCGCTATGGGACTGGATAGAAGCTGATGGGCTCTTAAATTATCCCAGGCTTTATGTAGTTCAGGGTACGAGGTCTACACACGCCTACCACCAGGACATGAAAATCAGTACGAGGAATTAAAAGCCGCTTTGATGAAGCATTATGAAGTCACAGCACAAACGTATCGGAAAAAGTTTAGATCGTCTAGACGAGAGCCGGGAGAGCTACTCGCCGCCTACAGTCTGAGGCTGAAATCCTATCTCCAGAAATGGATGGACTTGGCAGAATTCAAGAGGGATTATGAGAGTCTCGAAGAGATGATGGTGGTCGACCAGGTGCGAAAGCAAATGTCGAAACCTCTCAGAACCTTCTTGGGAAAACAAGGGGCGGAACGGATTGATGTTGTGAATAAGCTGGCGGAACGATTCGTAGAGGTACATGGGGAGGCTGCGGAACTCAGTATTCAAACCAAAGGTCAGGAGAAACAAGAGAAAAAGAAACCTAAGAATTGGGAAGGAGAAAAAGTGGAACCTTATATAAAGGCGTCAACGGAGAGTTCAGAGAAGGTGAAGGAAGGAAACCATAACACCTCTAATTCTTCAGCGAAACGACCGTGGTCCGAGAAGTGGTGTTCATTCTGCAAGGTGCCCTCTCATAACACGAAGGACTGCAGATCGAAACCTAAAAGTTCTTACTTCGCAGCATGCAAAGTGATTCCTGCGACGGTGATCACAGACAAGGCTGAGGTCGGCGAAGGAGCTAGGAACAAAAAGGACACACGGAAACCTAGGAAAGGAAAATGGTGCACACACTGCCGGTCGAAAACACATAATACTGTGGACTGCAGATGCAAGGCAGAAGACGCCAATTGCATAACCAACCTCGAGGAATCAAAAGAGGAAGGCAAGGAAACGGTCAAGGAGATGGAAGACACTCCGGACCAAGAGAGGCCACCTGTGGTCGAACTAATTGAAGTCAATGGCCAGCTGGTTGTTTGTCTCTACGATACGGTTTGGATGGGGAAGCTGTGAT
>JACEFZ010010356.1:0-120884 GCA_014155875.1 Cepaea nemoralis | reverse complement strand
GGAGAAAAAAAGGGGGCCCCTAACGAGACCAGCTGTATAGTATTGTATTCACACCATCAACAGTTTCACAGTTTTCTTCATGCCCCGCACCATGACAGTCTTCTAAATCATGTTGGTATTTTGTATTCTTAGCTACTTCAACTCAATAAGACTCTGTTATCATTGTTTGTAGGAAAGGTCCTCCTATAAATATGTTTCAATTCCCGTTTTTAACTATAAAAATTCAAGTTTTCTAAATGCACCATTCCAAAATTTATACGAGTCTAACCCATAACGTGTAATAATTGTCCGGTTTGTAAATTTGCTCTATTTACAACAATCTCTGTTTTCTTTCTGGCGTAAACAATTTATTTTCTCTACTCATAATAACCATGACCTCAACACAAAGGAATAGTGAAAATCACAACTTATATCTTAGCATAGCAAAAACATAGATAATGCATACAGATAAAACTACTATGGAGAAAGAAATATATGTTAATGAGGAAAGACTGGAGGTGGTGGAAAATTTTGAATATCTTAGGTAATTGATTACCAACAATGGTGACACAATGAAAGAAATTTTAAAAAACGACTATCAATTACTCTTCAAAGACTAAAACAACTGAATAAATTAGGGAGTGGAACGGATAGAACTAAAAAAATAGATTTTTAAGAGCATACATCTTTCTCATTGCAACACCTGTGAGACCTGGACACTTACTAACCAAGCTGAACAGCGCATAAATGCTTTTGAATACAAATGTTATAGATGAGTTCTAAGAATATCTTGGGTAAAGAAAAGAACAAATGAATCCATACTTAGAGAGCAAAATATTGAAGAATGTTGGCTATTAAAGACGATAAAACTAAGAAAATTGAAATATTTTGGCTATTTGAAACGTCATGGAAGTTTGGAGAGAGCAATAATGGAGGGGTTATGTCTGGGAAGAGAGGAAGAGGAAGGCCAAAGAGAAGATGGGTGCAGGATGTGTCGAATGATCTCCAGATGGGTGTATCGGACGCGGGGTATTTTGCTTGTGATCGAAAAGTTTTCCGGAAGGTAGTTATATATACGAATAGCCAAGAGACCTGAAAGTTGAGTCTGAAAGACGAAACGAAAGGGGTACATGTAAGAGTGGGGGAAAGAATGGTTTCTTGTGTGCAGAGATTGCAAATGTGCAGTCTGCCTAGACGACCGGGCTTATACCAGTTGAGACCAAGGTTTTTCAAGACGGTGCTGTTCACTTGGGCTTCCAGTTGGCTGTTGGTCTACCCTGCTCAGGTCTTCCAGGGAAGCCATCCAGGATCGGGTAATCCATGTCCATGGCTGATATGTGTATCTGATGAAATGTCTGTCTTGGTAATTGTCCTGTGCACTGGAGAGTGTGGTGGGTCACTGTCCCACATTTTTCCATTTCAAGATTTCCTGTTTGGTGATTGTCAAGTGAACACACTTAACTTTGGTCAACCGATGGCGGGTATTGCGTAATCACAATTAACTGAGTTGGAAAGTATAACTTTCTCGTCACGACGAAGCCTGTTGTATATCTAGTGATCGGGTATGTCAAGTATAGTGCTGACCATTAAACACGGGACCGTGAGTGAACTGTTGCGTATTGCTGATATCTCGAATTAATAAACAGCCTATCACAGGTGATGACCGACATGCACAGATCGATCATTGGGGGTGGAGTTCCACTCAGAAACAACGGTGTTTGAGGTTCCAGAATTGAAAAGGGTGACCACGTTAACTCAACATTCTGGCCAGTCTCGTGCTGCCTGAAGAATACTGCATACAGTCAAGTCTGCAGCCAAATGAGGGCTCCCGTAGAAATCAGTAGAAGTACTCTGGACTCCCGACGTGCGGACATTGACAGGCGGTTTCGATGATGATGTCGTTTCTCCAGTCATCCTGATCTGACAGCCAGACTGGTGGCATCTGGAAGATCTATTTCTAGGCATATATTCCAGTTCTTCGTCATCTATAGAGGTCTTCTACTGGTAACTATTGTCTGACATATTATAACTCTGAAATTATTTCTGCCAGGGTGTTGTTCCTTGTATTGTAGTGAACGTTATTTTGTTTTTGTTTAAATGTTGCATATCCCTTACAGGACGTTGCAGTCACAACCAGCATTTTTCAGCTGTTGTTGATGTACTAGGCATGTTTTACGTTCAGTAGTTTGCCATTGCTTTCCGAACGACTGGCTCTCATACCCCCTTAAGTTACCAGCGCGGTGCGAAACACTGCCGATTCTCGCAGCTGCTGTTTTCCCCACGTGGATATACGGGATTACGAACAATGACATTAAAACCTTGGCAAGGGAGTCCAGCCGAACGCTAATTTTTTTTTTTCCCCGCATATCCTTTACAGGACATCGCTGTCAAGATCAGCATCTTTCAGCTGATTGTTGATTTCTTTGCAAGATTACGCTTAGTAGTTTGCCATTGCTTTCTGTGCGACCGGCTCACATACCCCATAAGTTACCGACGCGGAGATAACCGCTACCAATTCTCGAGCACGTCACGTTACTCACGTGAGTATACGGTATTACGTAAAAAGTCGTGTAACTCCTAGACTAGGGAGACCGTCCGAACATCAATTACCCATCATACATTAATAAGTAGAAGAGAAGTGAGGGGGGATCTCTATCCCTGGAACACCGTGGGGTCAGTAGAACATCCAGCCGGGTCTTTGCCAGATTCTATCCTAATGACCAAGCGTGAAAGTAAAGCAACCAACCCTATTTTTACTGCTACATGAATCTTTCTTTATTTTCCAGTTTCAGGTGCTCGTTATGCAAACGACAAAGTCGACTAGCGCGTGAAGATAAAACATTTCCTTGATGAAAAATAGATACTCTATACTTCTCACATATAGACACATATTTACTATTGCTCCACAATCTGCGATGGCTGTTCCACTTACATCATAAAACAACTTCCCCACCCCCACCTCCCCAGGAGCGGGTAGTTGGTTTATTTTTAAAGTGAACATGAATAGTAAACATTAAACTAGAAATTATAGCCTATATAAGCGTTTATAACTACTACCATTCCGCAAATGCTTACTTTTCGTTAAGCCCAATTAATTCACAAACTCCAGTATCCAACTTATCTTTGATCATATTTAAATATTGATTATGTGGTTGCTTCGGGATTTGAAATTTAAATATTGAGCACAACCCACTACTGGCAACGCCGATCACATTCTGGTATGAACCTAAGGCCTATCCACGTCAATATGGAAGCACTATACTCGAGTTTCGCCCTCATTTGAGCTCTTCAGTAGTGCATATCCCTGACCGGATCCGGAAACAGTCCCGGATCACGCGTGTGAAGCGGGTGTGTAACCACGCGGCACACACTGGACACACCAAATTATCACAACAGAACATCACAACGCTACCCATCGTAGGCTATGCTCAAGATTGTCCAATCGCCGCGACCGACGTCCGTCAATCGATGGGACCCGAACGATCAGGACTTCTCACTGGCAAGGAACACCAGGCCTCCTAAATCCAGTGAGCAATAATCAATTGATTATGTGGTTGCTTCGGGATTTGAAATTTAAATATTGAGCACAACCCACTACTGGCAACGCCGATCACATTCTGGTATGAACCTAAGGCCTATCCACGAGTATAGCCTACGATGGGTAGCGTTGTGATGTTCTGTTGTGATAATTTGGTGTGTCCAGTGTGTACCGCGTGGCTACACACCCGCTTCACACGCGTGATTCGGGACTGTTTCCGGATCCGGTCAGGGATATGCACTACTGAAGAGCTCAAATGAGGGCGAAACTCGAGTATAGTGCTTCCATATTGACGTGGATAGGCCTTAGGTTCATACCAGAATGTGATCGGCGTTGCCAGTAGTGGGTTGTGCTCAATATTTATATTTAAATATAATGCTAGACATAACAATCGATTAAACATATTACATGTCCCCAAGGCTAGGAGACTTATACAAAACAAGCTTAGCTTACTCTGCAGTTCAGCTTCAGAACACTCTTCTATAAAGAATCACAGGGACCACCAACCTCGGTACATACACTTGCAAGCTGTTTGACCACTATCTCCCTAAAGAATACATGCACTCTTTAGAAAAATAATACAATAAATCCTATTATACTAAACATTGTCCTCATTGTCGTATAGTATATCTCCCTTGGCTAATTCCAATTGTCATATCATTTTTTTATTTATAGTTTTTTTTTTTTTTTTTTGGCATATCATTTTTATAGGACATCGCAGTCAACACCAGCATCTCTACCGCTGTGATCTCTTGGCAAGTTTACGTTCAGTAGTTTGCCATTGCTTTCTGAACGACCGGCACCGATACCAATGCAACACTAACGCAAAGCGGTCTATTGCCAAATCGCTCGCAGCTGTGTTTCGACCGCGTGTATACGGGATTACGAACCGCGTCCGGTGTCATGTGAATAATTAATATTATTTGTATTAATGAGTCTCATGTAGCAATGATTTTTAAACATTGCCTGCGTTCAAAATGCATATATGATTGTTGTTGTCCAAGATTAGTCTTATAGGCTTTGTGTGTATAAAATAATGTATCAAGAGAGAGAGAGAGAGAGAGAGAGAGAGAGAGAGAGAGAGAGAGAGAGAGAGAGAGAGAGAGAGAGAGAGAGAGAGAACGAACTTTATTTTCAAAGGGTAACAAATTGGGTACGCAGGCCAATCTTACATTCGGCCCTTCCCATCACTCATCTTTCGTTCATCAGTGCATAGTGCATTCACATAGGGAAAAAAACATTGTCAAATGAAAGTTATAAACATAAACAATGCATGTTACCATGTTATGAGACAAATCCCCCACCCACTCACCCACCTATCGCCTATCCATCTGCGTGCCCCCCCCCCCACACACACACATCCACAACCCAACCACACACATACCCACAGGCACATACATTCCCCAATCCATCCACCCATCGCCCAACCCACACATCCCACACACACCCCCACATACACCATCTTCCCCACCCACACACACACATATCTCCCACCCACCACACATCCCTCCACACAGATCCCCCACCGCCCACACACACCCAGGCACACATGCGTGCATCCACACATCCATCAGCTACCCACACATTCCCCACCTTCACACATCTCCCCACCCACACGTACACATCCTCCACCCATCCCATAACCTAACAACACTCACCCACCCACATATCCTCCATCACCCACCTACACACCCCAACCACTCAGCCAAACACACATCCCCCAACCACATATCCAACACCCACATACACACATATTCTCGCCAACTCACATACCCCGCATCTACCCACACACAAAACCCGCACCCACCCACACATCCCCCACTAAAGCATATCCCCCACCCACACAATCTCCCCCACCCACACATCCCGCACCCAGACACAAACACACACATCCCCCACCCACCCCCAATCTACACGCACTCACCCTCCCACACATCCTCCACCCACCCACTCACAAACCACCCACTCGCCAACCACCCCCTCCCCCCCCCCCCGATCTCCAATCCACAATCACACATCCCTTAACTACACATCTCACCACCCATACACTTACACACACACACAAACATCCCCACACCCACACACATATCCCCACCCAACAACACATTCCTCATCCACAAACATACACCTCAAACCCACACACTCTGTCTCTATGTGGGTCGGGGATGTGTACGTGTCTCGGTGCGGGTGAAGAGAGACAGAGAGAGACAGAGAGAGAGAGAGAGAGAGAGAGAGAGAGAGAGAGAGAGAGAGAGAGTGGGGGTGGATAAGCAGAATGTAAAACGACTCTGTGTGTCCAATTCTTAACCCTTACAGATAAAGTCAATTCGTTCTTTCCTTTGTTGATTTACTATCACTTTTAAGGTCTTCTGTTGACTTAGTATATGTTCATTAATTAACATCGTTAATATTCATAGTTCATTTGAGTGCTCCCTTTTTGCTGACTTTCTGGGTTTCCAGAGGTGCATTCTTCTACTGAAATCATTTAATTCTTCTTGCTACCGGTATATGTACAAGATGACATATAAGTGGAACAAGGAATAAAAAAAAACAAATAAGCCAACAAATATGTAAACCAACTATGTTTCTTGCTCTGCAAGAACTAAAGCAATTAAAACCGTTATTGATTGGGAGAGATAGATAAATAAATGACAAGAGTGCTAAGCTGATGCATATTTGCTGTGACAATATATGTAAGGTTAACATTAGATATCTAACAAATCAGCCGGAAAAAGAAAATAAATGCCTTTGAATATAAGTGTTACAGAAGAGTATTACGAGAACTTGATGACAACTCTCAAGGTTGAGGGGAAAACAACAAGGGGAAGGCAGAGCAGTAAATAACTGGATGGCTTGACCACATGGCATGAACGGGACAAGAACACAGAACTGATCCAAGACTCTGTGATCGTGTAAGATGGCGAAACATGCCCACCCACGCTTGTCGGCATGGCACTTGGTGGTGAATGATAATTACGAGAAAACACATCAACCATTCATCTATATATATATATATATATAAATCGTGTGTGTATGTATGTATGTATGTATGTCCGTCCTTTATGCGTTCGCGAACGGTCCAATCGATTGAGATGAAATTTTCTACACGTTTTCCTTTCATTCCTGTGCAACCAACTGTGATAGTTTTATCTATCAGCTATCAGCTATTACCTTTCCTAAAATTTAATTTTGTAATTACATGACTGAACATAAGAAAATATAAAAATATATGACAAAAAGGGATATAACTTTTAGTAGCATTGTTATATCTTAAGTTAAGTCCCCTGGCTATTGAAATCTATATGAATTAAATGAGGTGCAGCCGGGCCAGGTCAGATAGACAGATAGACAGACTGACAGACAGACAGATAGTCGGGAACGGGAGCCAAGTTTACTTTAGATAGATCTCTTCCAATCATATTTTCTATCTATTCTTCAATTCTATCTATATTTTTAACGGGAACGGGCCGAACACACATAGATAGATAGATAGATAGATAGATAGATAGATAGATAGATAGATAGATAGATAGATAGATAGATAGATAGATAGATACATACATACATACATACATACATACATACATACATACATACATACATACATACATACATACATACATACATACATACATACATACATACAATACATACATACATACATACATACATACATACATACATACATACATACATACATACATACATACATACATACATACATACATACATACATACATACATACATACATACATACATACATACATACATACATACATACATACATACATACATACATACATACATACATAGATAGATAGATAGATAGATAGATAGATAGATAGATAGATAGATAGATAGATAGATAGATAGATAGATAGATAGATAGATAGATAGATAGATAGATAGATAGATAGATAGATAGATAGATAGATAGATAGATAGATAGATAGATCCCCGCCAGAGGATGGGCGAAGCCGGGCCGGGCAGCTAATATTTATCGTTTTCATCAACGGGACCTAACATAAGAAAAGTTATTTCAAGGGTCATAACTTTTAATAACATCACTATTATTTTATGTATAGATTGTTGCATTGTTTTCAAAGATTTATAAACTTTCTGTCTATAGTTATTTACAGGCATATGAGTTATAATAAATAATGATATAATCTTTAAGACATTTTCATAATTTTTATAAAAGTAATGCATCTATTTAAATAGTGAAAATTTTCTAACACATCTTTTTATGTTTTTAAAACCAGTGTTCATTAAAAATAATGGATTTATTTTAGATTAGATACGTTAGAATTTTATTTCTGTACTTTTTTCGGAGTGGAACTTTTGAAGTAATCGAAGCATTTGTTTTTTCCGTTCGCTTGGCAGAGAGAAGGTCAGTACACAATTAAATTGGGTATATTCTTGATTTGTTTTGTTTTTAAAAAAAAAGTTGGCCGCGTGTGTGTCAACATCACATTTTTCATTCAATGTTGTGGGTGTGCATACCTTATGCATACCTTACACGCAGCACGCCTGTTAAAATGCATGGTTGTTGTTGTTTTTTTTTCTAAAAAATGAAGAAGTCTCGCATCCCAATGATTCCAACAGACATGCCATTCGAATTCAAACGCCTGCAGTTTCCGGTGCGACTTGCATTTGCCATGACGATCAACAAAGCACAGGGACAATCGCTACAAGTGTGGGGACTAAATTTGGAAAATCCGTGCTTCACACATGGACAGCTATATGTGGCCTGCTCACGAGTTGGAAAACCTTCGGATTTATTTGTATACGCACCAGACAGAAAAACAAAAAATATTGTTTATCAAAAAGCACTACATTAGACATCAAATTTGGTGTTCGACCATAACTGAAAAATTATACGTCAACATTTAAAAAACTAAATAATCCTAACATTAAATGAAATTTTCTAGCTGCAACCAATAAATTAGCTGCGAGGGCCCAGGGGCCGAACGCATACTCTGTACGCTTAGAGAATGTATTTGAATATATAATGACTACTTATATGAATTTAATGAGACGCTCCCCGCCAGGGGCTGGGCGAAACCGGGCCGGGTCAGACAGACAGACAGACAGACAGACAGACAGACAAGCAGACAGACAGATAGATAGATAGATAGATAGATAGATAGATAGATAGATAGATAGATAGATAGATAGATAGATAGATAGATAGATAGATAGATAGATAGATAGATAGATAGATAGATAGATAGATAGATAGATAGATTAGATAGATAGATAGATAGATAGATAGATAGATAGACAGATAGACAGACAGACAGACAGACAGACAGACAGACAGACAGACAGACAGACAGACAGACAGATAGACAGACAGATAGATAGATAGATAGATAGATAGATAGATAGATAGATAGATAGATAGATAGATAGATAGATAGATAAATAGATAGATAGATAGATAGATAGATAGATAGATAGATAGATAGATAGATAGATCCCCGCCAGAGCCTGGGCGAAGCCGGGCCGGGCAGCTAGTATCCTATAAAACTGTATAGTTAAGAAAATTTGTTATTAAGACAAATACGATAGCGGAAAACGAAATATTTAGGGCGTTTAAAAAAAACGCGAACGTCTGGAAAAGATTATTATACAGGTTCAAAAAGGAAGAGAAAAAGGAAAGAGCACACGGTAGCTGGATTCAAGATGTAATAGATAAATTATTCAAGACAGCGCAGAGGCAAGGCATCTGGAATATGATAGCCATTTCCGAAGGCTGTTATGAGGACATCTGATGGGAGATGCCTTGAACAGATTAGACCAAGAATCGCCATGGCAATAGTAGCCAAATATGAAGATGAAAAACATACTGACCAATAAAAAGATTTTAATTTAAACGAGAAAATGATTCTTGAGGTGCTACATAGAGCCTGTTGTTTTGTATGGATGTTAAACATGGAAAATGAGCAGTCAAGCTGAAAAACATCTGATGGCTGCAGAAATGTGGTTTCTGAGGAAAATGCAAAGAATACCATGGACAGACAGAAAAACCAATGACCAAGTACTACAGGAGAAAAATGAAAATCGTAAATTGATTAGAGAAATTATACGTAGACAGTCAAAATTTTTTGGACATGTAATGAGAAGAAATGGATTGGAGAATTTGGTGACAACTGGCAAGATCGAAGGGAACAGACCAAGGGGAAGACCGAGTAGTAAATATCTTGATGGCTTGGCCACATGGCATGGACGGGACAGGAACACTGAGCTGATCCACGACTCTGGTGATCGAGTGAAATGGCGCGTCATGACCGCCCACGCTTCCCAGCATGGCACATTGATAGATTGATTGTTATGACGGCTAAGATTTGCACAGGACAATCCACCGAATAATGATGATGATGATGATGATGATGATGATGATGATGATGATGATGATGATGATGATGATGATGATGATGATGATGATGATGATGATGATGATGATGATGAAAATGATGGTAATGTTGATAATGATGATTATGATTTTGATGATACTAATGATGATGATGTTGATTATGGGAGACTCAAGTGCGAAGAATGTAGGTGGCTTAGATATGAACAGTGTTGAGGGAATCAATTATGAATAGTATATACAGCTCAGATATGAACAGCATTGAAGACTCAACTAGATACAGTATGGCGTATACAAATATAAACAGTATAGGCGATTCTTCTTCTGCTTCTTCTTCTTCTTCTTCTTCTTCTTCTTCTTCTTCTTCTTCTTCTTCTTCTTCTTCTTCTTCTTCTTCTTCTTCTGCGTTCATCCGGAGTGTTTTTTTTTCTTCCAGACGTAATTGCGATGTGCCTGTTTATTTCCCCCCTTAGGCCGACACATCCGGCTTTAGCGGTTAGCCTGATACAAATATAGACTAGGC
This sequence comes from Cepaea nemoralis, assembly GCA_014155875.1. Classification (NCBI taxonomy): domain Eukaryota; kingdom Metazoa; phylum Mollusca; class Gastropoda; order Stylommatophora; family Helicidae; genus Cepaea; species Cepaea nemoralis. Next base: position 110,467 of record JACEFZ010010356.1, on the reverse strand, counting down.
GATTCTATTATGGCCAGCACGGAATGCTAAAATATAAACAACACGGGATACTAAAATATGAACAGCATGGGAAACTAAAATATGAGTTGAGTTGAGTTGAGTTGAGTTAAGAATTGACGTCACTGGACTCAGGACATTCCCATACGTGCTCCGTCCTCTCGTTCAACAGCCAGCAAAGAGTCATACTACTAATCGTTCCCACCGTTATCTTATTAAAAGTTCTCCAGGTATTCCCTCTCAGTTTTGAGATTCTTCCAGAAACCCTGCCGATCCCCCGCAATCTCATTCTTTCCACACATGGGTTCTCAATCTGTTCCTCCGCCTTCTCCACCTGGTCCCACAAGCGGACAACCTCCCCCTTGTCCATAGGCAAACTACCACGAAGAGGTGCATTCCCTGCTAGCCTATCAGCCTGTTCATTCCTCCTTACCCCCGCATGACCAGGGCAAAATATCCATACAGTTCTCATAATCTGTGACCTCTGAAGAGACGAGAGCCATTCCACACGAAACATTCCTTTCTCCACCTTACTAAGCATACTCTTTGAATTCGTAATGAATACAACGTGTGTTGCAGTAGTCTCCTCTAGCCACCGGAATGCCGCTGTTACTGCCTCCACCTCCATTCTCATGCTGGAGGTCGTAGTCTCATATGCCAGACTCTCCTTTTCCAAGATTCGTCCATTAGCCTTTCTCACCACTGACCCATCGGCGTAGATGATTATGTCACCTTGATGTGTGTTACTCTGGATCAGCTGTTGCACTTCAAACTCAGTGCGGCCCGCTGCCCATTCTCTGCACTCACGACCCAGTGTTATTATTACATTGTGCCAGTCCGTCATGTCTTCCGGAACCTCAACTCACTCTCTTTCACGATTGGTGGTCTCTAGATCACACACCTGATGTATGGAAAGAACTGCCTGTGCCATCCAGGACCTGCCTCGTCTTGGTCTATGACACTTGACCATATCCATTGCTGCATGCAGCGGGTGATCCCTGTCTGCAGCAACGCTCAGGTACCATTTGGCCTGAAGGACCCTATGCCTATTCGTCATTGATGGTAGCGCCAGGATATGCCTCATGCATATAATTGGTGTGTCGTTTGTGCACCCCAGGATTAGCCGCAGGCAGCATTCTGTATGCGCTCCAACCTTCCAAGCTGGCTCTTTGATACTGTCAGCAGCCCCAAACCATACTCAATGACAGAAATTATTTACTGCTGAAAGAGCCTGTACGGCATTCTCTGATCTACCCCGGTTGCTGCTATAGCCCTCAATGCATTAAGTCCCCTACCAGCCTTCACCACCAAAGCTTCCACATGATCCTTAAAATACAAACACCTGTCAAAGGTGATGCCCAAGTACTAAAATATGAACAGCATGGGAAACTAAACTATGAACAGTACGGGAGACTAAAATGCTAATAGTATGTGCGACTAGAATGCTAAGAATAAGAGAGACTAAAATGTTAACAATTTGGGAAACTAAAATATAAGCAGTATAAGTGACTAAAATGTTCACAGTATTGGAGACTATAACATGAACATTATTGGATACTAATGTCAGAGCCTAGCTACGCAGCAACATCGTTACGGCACCCGGCGGACAAGAGTTGTCGGCTGGCGAGATTCTTACCTGACACGCGACCAGCGCTGACGACAGACGCACGCAAAGCCACGTGACTCCACCAGAGGCAGTGGACAGTGTGCGTGATAGCTCAGACCTAGCTGGGACAGGACTCTGAACGGACGTGTGTGACGAGAGCAAGGCGTTTGTGTGAATCTCCGTGGTTGTAAGCTGAACGACTGATATCTTGAGCGCCAGACCTATGAGCTGTATTGTGGTTGTGAGTTATATGTTTGTACATTGCTGTAATTATCGTTATGTATTTAATGTGGCAATAAATCCATAGAACTTGTGTTGCTGTGTCTTACGTCGAATCACGTTGTACTTGTACTGTCTCACATGTGTTAGCCAACGAGCCTAATAGAAGATCCTGACATGTGTGGACGTGGGTTGCTCGTCTTTATTTAAAGAACCTAATATATTTAGACGTGTGTTGTTCGTCTTTGTTATCTAAAACTATAATTCTTGTACTTGTAAAATTTGTCAAGGTTATAGTGATGTACATGTGATCGGAAAAGTCTCAGTGTGATCCATTACTACATTGTCTAAATATGTTTAAGATCATTAGTAAATGTACAGTACATATTGTTTGATCCTGTAAACGTGTTAAACATTTGTGATTTGTGAAAATTGTCACCGTTTGACCTTGTCAACATTGTGATTTAGCCGCCATTTTGACCTTGTCGCCATCTTGTAAACTTGATGTCTTTGTCCTTACTGAATGTCATCTTGATGTAAGTGATGTGTCATCAATGTTATTGAGTGTTCAAATACAGATAGATTGGCTTTGTGTATTGAGTGTGTGGAACGCAAAGAGTTTTGGAAAGAGTGTAACTTCTGTTGAAAGAAACACTGTTGACGACAAATTTACGACATACAATTATACTCAACGCCATCCAAACCAAATCAACACTTAGTGACTTACAGGCACACACCAACAAACACACGCTAACTTATTTCTCTCCAAAAATAAAGCAGATTTTTGCGTACCATCCATACCCTGCCGTAGAGGTCATTCGTGGTTCCGAAGTACGACCTTACAGTTTTCTAGCCCGATTGCCCAACCATTCGTCACCATATCCAAGGGCACTTGAGTATATTTTTCTTTACTTTAACTTTACGTATGCATTAGTGGGCACGCATCGTATAGTCAAATCAATTGTAAATTGTTTTTTTTTTCTACTAACCATTTACAACATATTTTGTGTGGTTGATTATCATTGACGTATTTTCTCCATCATGTCGTCATTGTTTGATTTCATTGATATGGGGATAAAATTACAGTTGCATGGTGATGAATTAACACAATGGAGTGAGAAGAAATACGCAGAATACCTACTTGTTCAAGAAAAAGCTGCCGAACGCGAAGATAGAGCAGCAGAAAGAGCTCTAAAACAAGCAGAAATGGCTGCAAAACAAGCTGAGGCAGAAACAGCCTTAAAACAGGCAGAAATTGAAAAAGCTGCCAAACAAGTAGAGGCAGAAACAGCTCTAAAACAAGCAGAGATTGAAACAGCATTAAAGCAAGCCGAGATAGATAGTGCATTAAAAAGGGCCGAGATTGAGAATGAAACCGAGCTGAAAAAGGCAGAAATAGCAGCTCAGAGTAAGAGAGAAGAACTTGAATTACAGTTGAAAATGAAACAACTCGACACTGAGACTGCAATGAGTAAAGAGTCAAAGAAATCTGAAAGACTGGAAAAAGAAAACCAGTATAAAAAGTACCAAGGTATCGTTCGTAACTATACCTCCGGTGACTGCATAGCAGCCTTCACCCAAAATTTTGAGACTTTAATGGAACATTACCAAGTTCCACTTTCGGAATGGAATATTTTATATATGAGGAGTCTATCTGGGGAACCTCTGAAAGTCATTGAAACCATCCCAAGACCTCAGAAAAGAGTACCATTACATTAAATCTAAAATAATGGCACATTTCATGTTAGATGAAGCAGGGTACAGAGAACAATTCAGTAAGCTGAGTCCAAAATCAACTCAAACGTTCTCTGACTACCTCTGTTTAGTCCGAGACATTTTCAGCAAATGGACTTCATCAGCCAAAATTAACAAAAATTATGATAAATTAGAAGATCTCATCATTCGAGATAAAGTTATTTCTTCTATCCCATCATCTTTTTCTAAGTTCTTACAAGAGAAATGAATGCACAAGTGTGGAAGAAATGGAAAGACGTGGGTCGGCCTATTATACGGCAAATAAACAGTGTTTTGCCACTGAAGCTACTGACAGTAACTGGGTAGCAGCAGCCAACTATGAGAACAACTATAGTAGGCAAAAACCGAACAGGCCTACCTCTGATAGAGTTAGACAATGCATTCACTGTAAATTTTTCCACCATTTGAACGAGATGTGCGATAAAAACCCAGGGTACCCAACATACTTGCAAAATATGGTAAACAGACAAGACAGAGAACGTAAATCGTTCAAAAGTGCACGTAAATGTTTTCTCTGCAAGGCTTACGGTCACCATCGCATGGATTGTAGAGGCAGGCATATGACCAACAAAGCCAATGCCGCCTTGTTCGATAGCTCAGCGTCAGAAGACGAAAATCCAGAAAAACATCCTGTACATGCAGCACAGGCTTGTGATGTATTTAGTGCTAACAAATGTACTGTCTGTAATACCTTCAATGAAAATGGTACCTTAACATGCGGGCACGCCGTCCCTATTGCCAATGAGGAAGCTAACTTGGCAATAGACTCAAAATGCAGTTCAGCAAAGAATGTAAGAAAAGTGAACATCACAGACATGAAGACAACACCAGACTTTGTACCATATTGTAATAATGTTGTTAACATCACTCAACCTCATTCTTTATATAAAGAGGTCAATGCTCAACAAGAAAGTGAGGAATTGAACAAAACATCAAAACTGTCGTTAGGAAAATTAACATTCCATAAAGGTTACATCAATGACCACAGTATTGCACATGTGTACGCGACACAGGATCCTGTCTTATCGGTCTTCGAAAGACCTTAGCTGATCCTAAAGACTACCTAGATGAGTACATCTATTGCAAAACTGTTTCAGGGACAGTAGAGAAATATCCCATGGCATGGGCCAATATAAAATCACCTTTCTTATCAGGCAGAGTAACTTGTGCTTTATTAGACAATCCATGTTGTGATTTATTAATTGGAAATGTATTAAATGTGACAGACTTCACAGAGTCCAAAAGTCACCCACAGGAAAAAGTTAACACCACAACAAATACTACCTTAACTACCCCACTCATCATACAACAACATGATGAACAGACCAAGATACCACACCATACCAACGTGATTACCATCTCAAAACAGAAGAAATAGAAACTGGTGTGTATCAGCACAAAGAAAAAGGTGCACAAAACAAACAATTCACAACAGCGTGGAAAGATCACAAATCATCATGGTATATACTATACCTCCTATACTCTTTGTTAACTATACACATAACCAAGTGCACACAGTGGATAGTTATACTTGCACTACTGATTGTAAATACAAAACAAATGTCTTCACAAACAGTTATATTTCCACATCATCATGACACAACACAGATGATATTACTCATGACAAACCAGCAGACTTTGTTACTTATGTCATTACTGTTGAACCAAATTTTGTTACTGCCACTCATAATCTCTATGTTAAATCAACTCATACGAATACCTATGCTGAACAATGTAAAACATCAGTTGGTGGAATTACTGACAAAAATCAGCAACAAATTACCCTACATATTTTGGAAAATATACACAAATTGCAAAAGATCATACAAACATGCACGATTACATTTCACAACTATACATGGTGTACTATTATTGTTTGAACTATTGAATGTATACACACATGTACGAGTGCAGGTTTGGAGATAGCACTCAAAATGATCTCAACATGAAATTTGAAAATCCTTTTGGAAGATTTTAACCGTAACCCACTTTATATCCTTAGATCCAGTAACTACAGACTTGCCTTGTCTGCTATACGACTCCTCCTATCTGACATTCCTAATATCATTCACTATGCTGACGACATCTGTGTCCAAACGGAGACAACGACGGAACTATAACATTAACACCTGGACAGGACGTTCTACTACTACTACCTAGTATCAGACAGCACTGACTGACAGTGAAGCCTTCAAAGGTGAGCATGGCTTACCAAGAGATATCATTTTTGGGGTACAGAATATCCAATGGCTTTGTCATGACAGACAACAAAATTGTCTCAAAAATTCTAAAACTGTCACTTCCAACAAATAAGAAACAAGTCCGCAGTTTGTTGGGACTTATTAATTATTACAGAAATTTTATTCCTGATTTTTCAGAACTGACTGAGGTTTTTTCTAACTTACTAACCAAGAATAAACCCGAAAAAGTTGTAAACGATGAATGCCTACGAAATGCATTTGATAAAGTTTGGCACACTTTTCTGATAAGAATTCGCCTAATCTCATCCTTAAATTGCCCAACATTCGTTTACCTTTCAGATTGAGAACAGATGCTAGCTCCATTGCGATCGGTGCAGTCCTATTGCAGGATACAACGACATCCTGCATCCCGTTTGTTTCCTATCAAGAAAACTAAGGCCCCGAGAGCGGGCATGGTCCATTCCGCAATTAGAGGCATTGGCCTTAGTAGAAAGTGTAACGAAGCTGTCCAGATATCTTCTAGGACGTCACTTTATCATCGAAACTGACAACAGTCCATTAAGGTATATCAATTCCGCAGTACCATCAAATAATATGATTGCTCGCTGGTCTTGAAGCTTCTGAATTTCAGTTTTGAAGTTCGCCATATTCCCGGCAGAATGAATACAATCGCCGACCTTTTGTCCCGTTGTCCGACAGACCCAGTAAGCAATGTCTGAGTGCACTGTGTAATATTACACTCAGCCCAACACAGCCACCAATGAGTGAATTTTTTCCATTCACCTACTGTGTAAGGTCTATAATTAAAAGTGTGATACGGTTTAGAAACCGACATGTATAATATACTTATTTTAAACAGGTCATGTAATGAGTGTAGTATAATTGTGTAGTATGTGTTAGAATGAGAACAATATTAATTGTATATATACACCAAGAACAGTGTCACAGACGCGTAACCACTTACCAGAAGCGAACTTTACCATTGTGACATGTGTGAGTGATTTTCTTCACCGTGATATTTTAACATGTGCAAATGTGGACCGAACATTGACTCCTACACCACCTCTACAGCGAATTTAATCCAAATTGTTCGACGTTTAACATCAGAAATAAGAACAGTCGATCTTTATCCAGAAGTTGTGAACACATCGGAAATAAGAACATTCCATCATAATCCGTTGTGAAACTATAACATCAAACACGAACTGTGAGAACATTTTACTATCCGTTCCGAAATAAAACCGGATCATTTATGTTCAGACAGTGTAACATCAACCAAATTTTGCGTTTCGTGTATATTTCCGGTGTAATTTAAAAAGTCTACCAAATTAGCAGACGACATACGAAATTTCAAAAATTTATGACACTTGTGAAATCCTTTTGAATCTATAAAATATAATATACCAATTTGGTACTTATTTATTTTGATTAGTGTAATCTTGGAATCATATCTTGATTAATGTATTCATATTACCGACTTTTTCTCGTTAATATGAAGAAACGTCAAGCAATGACGCTAAGAAATTAAATAATTATTATAATGTATGAAATTTCTTGAATGTCAAAATTACTTCCCTTGCATTTGTGAATTACATCAAGGGCCATAATTTGAAACATATTCATTAATGTATATTGTATAGATAGACATTTTGTTGCTCAAATGGTTAACACAGCAGGTAGGCGTCCACCAAGCATGTCATAGAGCTGCCAACATTGCAAACCAACATAAGAGCTCCTGACCAAATGAGGGCAGAGTTCAAGTGTTTAATACGACTAAATACAAAGCCGTATTTCAGTCTGGCTAGATGGTTGTTGCAAAACAATCATATTATTACGTTTTTTTTCAAATAGCTGCGAGGTAGATGCGTGAAGCTGGTGCTACTGATCTGACTGGGTATTATTGCAATGAAGGTAACCAGGCATCAGGGGGATGAAACCTGAATTGTGTTAAAAGTTGTACTTCATTTGTCATTTCAATGCAACTTACATTTTTTTTTTGTACATATTTCTATGCCTTATATGTATTTTCATGCATAACACTGGGAAAAAGTAGTCTCTGACATGAAATTAACACTACCCCAGTATATACATACATCATGAATGAAAGATGGCATCTTTCATTGAGGTACCCGGGGAGAATGTCAGAGCCTAGCTACGCAGCAACATCGTTACGGCACCGGCGGACAAGAGTTGTCGGCTGGCGAGATTCTTACCTGACACGCGACCAGCGCTGACGACAGACGCACGCAAAGCCACGTGACTCCACCAGAGGCAGTGGACAGTGTGCGTGATAGCTCAGACCTAGCTGGGACAGGACTCTGAACGGACGTGTGTGACGAGAGCAAGGCGTTTGTGTGAATCTCCGTGGTTGTAAGCTGAACGACTGATATCTTGAGCGCCAGACCTATGAGCTGTATTGTGGTTGTGAGTTATATGTTTGTACATTGCTGTAATTATCGTTATGTATTTAATGTGGCAATAAATCCATAGAACTTGTGTTGCCTGTGTCTTACGTCGAATCACGTTGTACTTGTACTGTCTCACATGTGTTAGCCAACGAGCCTAATAGAAGATCCTGACACTAACATGTTAACAGTATGAGAGACTAAAATCTTAACAGTATGGAAGTGAGAAATATAAACTGTGTGAGAGACTAACATATGAGCAGTATGTGTGATTAAAATATGAATAGTATTGAAGACCCACCTACTGTCAGTGCGGAGGACTCAATTATGAATAGTATGGAAGAGTCATATATGGGCAATGAAGTCGATAAAAACAAAACATTTGACAGTATAGGTGACTCAAATGTGGACTGTATAGATGACTCAAATATGGCCAGTATAGGTGAGTCAAATATTAACAGTATAGATGACTCAAATATTGAAAGTATAGATGACTCAAATGTCGACAGATAGGCGACTCACATAAGGACAGTATATATGACTAAAATGTGGACAGTATAGATGACTAAAATGTGGACAGTATATGTGACTAAAATGTGGACAGTATAGAGGGCTTAAATGTGGACAGTATAGATGACTCAGATGTGGACAGTATAGATGACTCAAATGTGTACACTCTGGGTGGCTCAAATGTGGACAGTATAGGTGACTCAAATGTGGACAATATAATGTGGACAGTATAGATGACTCAAATGTGGACAATATAATGTGGACAGTATAGATGACTCAAATGAGGACAGTATAATGTGGACAGTATAAGTGACTAAAATCTGAACAGTATAGATGACTCAAATGTGGACAGTATAGATTTACTCAAATGTGGACAGTCTGGGTGACTCAAATATGGACAGTGTAGGTGACTCAAATATGAACAGTATAGAAGACTCATATGTGGATAGTATAGATGACTCAAATGAGGACAATATAATGTGGACAGTATATGTAACTAAAATGTGGACAGTATCGATGTCTCAAATCGGAACAGTCTGAGTGACTCAAATGTGGACACTATAGATGACTCAAATGTGGACAGTATAGATTACTCAATAACAACAGAAGAAATGAGATTCCTGAGAAGAATACTCAATGTATCAAAAAGAGATAAGATCAGAAATGAAGAAATCAGGACTAAAAAGGGGGTTGTAGCTGCACTAGATTTTATTATAAGGCAGCAAGTAAATGGTTTGGCCATGCAAGTAGGTTACCAACTAACAGTATACCACAACAAACAATGATGTACAGACCAGAGGGAAGCAGAGGAAGAGGCCGACCATGAAAACGATGGACGCAGGGAATAACAGACCATGGAAATATCGATACATGAAGCCCATAAACCGGCACTCTTCCGCTGTTTGTGCTTCACATCGACACCGCAAGGTACAAGAGGAACAGGATGAGATGAGATGATAATGGCATCGATCATGGCTGGAATGTGTTTAGATCTGCTTCTGTGTGAAGTCAATACTTGAAGTAAAGGATTCTTTGTCACGCCTTAAGACGTTTGACGGTGATGCTCTCATTTACACAGATGGGTCGGTCGTCCGACATATGAGAAGCTCATGGGCCTTTACGGTTCAGACCGGAGGGAGAATTGTGAAGGAGGAACTCTGGTGCTTTTGTTGAGACCACAAGTAGCCTGACTATGGAAGTCATGGCAGTAGGTAAAGCAATAACATGGCTCGAGACACAGATATTCACTAGGGCATATTACCTTAGCGAATCAATGAGCATGCTCAAGGGGATAGAGATGGGGTGGATCCGAAGAGAGTGGTTGGTATCTCTGGAGCGGTCTCGGCTGCCAAAGATTAGTTTCATCTTCGTGCCAGGGCATGCTTGAATACAAGGAAATGATCGGGCTGACAAGCTCGCACGTAAGGCTACTGTGGAGGGGGGACGCGCCATGGACCAGGATGACATTCTGAATGCTCTACGAGAAGTAAGACTTTTACGAGAACCAAGTGATGACTGTAAATCTACAACCATGGTCAGACTGCGAGAACAGCAAATTAAAAGAGATGTGGTCAAACAAGAACACTACGCAGGAAGCCAACGAAGACTGATAAACCTACACAGAACTGGTGTCATTAGCCACTACACGCTGCGGGATTTGCTGAGGAGGGGATCCGAGCACTTATGGACTGAATGGTTTGATGTGCAATGAGGATGATCTGTCGACTAACTAACTAAGCCGTGTTGGTGCTCGTCCCATATGTTTATATAGGTTGTATTTTTAATGACTGTGCGGTGTTTGAAATATTGCTGGTCCAAGTTTTGTATTCATCCTGTGTAAAGGTCATACAACATAATAGGTAAATACAAAACGTGGACGGGCAATATTTTCAAACAATGAACATTCATTAAAAATACACCTGTAATAGATCAGTTGGCACTCCAGGGATGATGGGGTCACACCGTGCGCCTTTACATTCCAAGACATTTCTTGGCGCCCATTTTACGCCGAGGGAAAAGAACAAGGGGAAGGCAGAGATGTAAATATCTGAATGGCTTGGCCACATGGTATGGTCGAGACAAGGACACGGAGCTGATCCATGATCTCTGGTGACCTTGTGAGATGGAAAAACATGACCACCCACGCTTATCAGTATGGTACATGGTGATGATGATGATTGTACACTGAGTCGACACAGGTCAATTTGTAAAGTCTGAATTGCCACTGCACTATAGCGGCTCCCACGTCTCTAGTCTAATTATACAATTATCAAGATGTAACAGCGGTGTTGTAATTACGCCCTTAACAACAGTCTGTAACAGTAAAAATACCTTCAGGTGAAAAAAAATTATCTGCCTTAGTCGCCATCTTTAAATCGGAAATCCGGATGGTGCACATCATCATAAGCGCGAATCAGAATGCGCAATAAACAACGTGTACAAATATATGCTTTATTATATTTAAAAACGCAAATAACTTCTGAGCACCGCTGGTCTAGTGGAATAAGCCTCAATCCTGAGCGTAAACTCCAGCGGTGCCATTTTTTTTTTCCCCCTTTCTTTGTTTAATTGTTGTTTTTTATTTTTGTTTTATTTTTGTATTTATACTGTTCTCAAAACTGTTTATAAAGCTATAATTAATAACTTACAACTTGTATAATTATTCAAAAGCACCTTCTCCTGTCCTGCGATGTACAACTGTCACCGTAAGCGAACTGTTCTCTGCTAACGACTACACTAACATTGCTGACTACAATACTTAGTGTTTACTTCATGCTTAATTTAGGAAGCGACAACACAGCATCTGGGAACACTCTCACACACGCTTCGTTCCCATCTTCAAATATTACGGCCTGGACCCCCTGCTGGTTGTTTCCGTATCAATTAGATTAAAAATCAGGTGGCTTTTCCATTTGGTGTTTAGTATTGTCCAGACCTTGGACGCAATCATTTCTGAGTCAGACTGTCCTGATATCTATAATCCGACTCTTCAATGGCAACCTCCTTCCGATCCCAGACTGTCCTCATCACAAGATATTTATCTTAAAGTAGCTCTTCACCCAGAGATGCATCTGCAGCTAATCTCGCAGACTTTTCATTGCCCGGACACCTGCAAGCCCTGGGCAAAACATCTATGATATGCTCTAAATATACGTTCTTTCAAGCGATTTCCCCTACCATTCAGTGTTTCTCAGCGTGTCTGCTTTTTTGTGTTTCACATGCATGTAACAGTATGGAATCTATTAGCATTTCACATTTTTTTTTCTCATTGCAATTGACAGCTTTCATTAATAAGTGTTCTCCATCATGCAAAAGGCTACCTTTGCCATAGCGATTCTTGTTCTATTCTCTACAAGTCTACAAGATAATGTACTGAGTCATATGTTTAAGAATGTTCCCATTTACTTTGATGTTACATTGTGACTTGTCTTCTATGTAGCTAGTTGTCCCTGGGGGGAAAGTGGATTCAACCAGCACACCTGTTAATTATCCTATTTCTCAGTTTCTCTCTCTGTCTCTCTCTGTCTCTGTCTCTGTCTGTCTGTCTCTCTCTCTCTCTCTCTCTCTCTCTCTCTCTCTCTCTCTCTCTCTCTCTCTCTCTCTCTCTCTCTCTCTCTCTGCAGGTGGACATTTTCTACATACCCCCTTTTTATTTAACGCCTTTTTGTCTCTCTCTCTCTCTCTCTCTCTCTCTCTCTCTCTCTCTCTCTCTCTCTCTCTCTCTCTCTCTCTCTCTCTCTCTCTCTCTGACAATATCCCTCTTCCCGTTCCTTTAGCACATAACCCCACAAACACAGTTTTCGAACAAAATGATAAAACATTTATTGCAGAAAAATGTAATTTGGGTGTGCAATGGATGGGTGTGAAGATATGTGGTGGTATTTATCTTAAATGTGTGATATAATATTGTATAGGATGAACATAAGAGTTTTTTCATCATGATACAGCCATTCGACTTCACAAAGTACATAACGTTGAATCTCTCACCCGGCTGTTTCTTTCTGACTGATGATGGTTTTGTTGACAATCTGTTCTGGAAACGTATTACACAATATAGTCTCCACTGAATTCAATGTTAGTTACAGTCTTTCCCGTATACACATTCGACAGTCTGGAATATTTCTAGATCCTGTGAATGTCAGATTAACACTGCTTGATTTCGGTACTTATGGTCTTTTTGTTTACCAAAATACGACTGGTAATATAGTCCTTGTATGGAAACACATAACCACCAGTCTAACACTATATCGGTGATTCACTGCGTATTGTCCATCATGGAAAATAGTCATCGTTTGTCTTTTTCCCTTATTGTTTTAGGGTCTATATTTAAATAGTCCTCTTCATCCGCATTCAGACATATTGAATACCTTATTTATCATCTCACCTAGAGCGACACAGCTTCATGGGTCCTTTTTACTCACTCTTGTCTGACACGATAGTTACACAGGATTCCCCGTTTCATATTCGTTATCACTTCACCCGAATCTGAACAAATGCTTAGGCTCAGATGGGTAATCATCTTCAAGGTCAAGTGCAGGGAACCTGTCAAAGAAAATACGGCCTGTGAGAGAAACTCAACTCCTACCTATGATATGTGAAGTTAGGTCTAAGGCTATATTCAGTAGGTAACCTATATATATATATCATCCTAATACTACACTCTTGTATAAGACAGAATAGTTCAGAACTCTACCCTATACAAGGTAAACGAGGGACACGCTAAAGCAAAGCACATAAATCCTAGTGTAGACTTATCCTTCCGACTGTACAGACACCTTATCCCTACCCAACTTAAGTCACTCTTCAGCCTAACGTGGTCGGCTCTCTATACTACGTTTAGACACAAAAGTTCACTATGCTAGATTTCTAAGCTACATCTATATAATCACCTTATTGAATAATTCCGGCCTAAAATTATACCACTTAATTCCATATAGGAAAAGTGCGGGTCGACTTTACACAACCTAGACTTAGTGATATATATTCTATTTCGGCACTCAATTAACTCCACACCCGCCTATTGTAAAGGCAATCTTCAACTGCCCTGTAAAACAGTAAATTCAGTCCAAAGTTATTGGCTGGACTACGTCACTTGTTTGGTTCTTAACCCTCAGCCTTTGTTCTATTCCCTGGTTGTTTTATCTCCGTACACCGTACTGATCACCGTCTTTACTAAAGACGATCCCCTGTTCCATCGTGTTTCTCCGTTTGATCAAAGGACTCTTTTCACCGTATTTCCACGCGATCACTGTTTAATCTTGCTCCGAACTTCCCGGAGATAACCGATGTTTCTGGGCACCGGTGATTCTCCGTTTCGTCCGATACGGACTCTTGTCTTTGAACTTTCCCGGTAGACAATTCTTCCGTTCCCGAGGGATTTCGCTTCCGTGTCCAATACGTACGGCCAGTGTTTGAAGTCACGATCGCTGTCTTTTTGAAGATTTCAGGACAGTCACTTGACACATAACTGCTTCTGTCATTTAATCCATCAGGAGCAAAACCTGCCAGCTATCTCACGACATTCTACCCGCTGATTTATGTCCACTCCTGTTACACCTTTTGTTTATTCTAGGGATCCTTTGTCCAATGTATCTATAACTCGTAGCCATGCTTCATTGTTAAGGGTCACACTGATTATTTCTTCCCCACAATTTATCCAACCCATTCCAGACGTCTGGCAGATTGTCTTCATCTTGTGCCATAAAAGACCTGTCTGTCTTCAACGTACATCACTAAATAATTAGATAACCAGTTTTGAAATGGTCACAATGTTGTGTGTGTGTGTGTGTGTGTGTGTGTGTGTGTGTGTGTGTGTGTGTGTGTGTGTGTGTGTGTTGTTTTTAGTACATAAACACCTGACTCTTAAAGCCAACTCCCAAAGAATGGATTAATGATGTCCGATGAAAGCGTGTCCTACCAGCTAACAAAACGATTCAAGTATTCATCAAGGAGGCTCCCTGTTGAATGATAACTCAGTTAAAATGTCTACTGTCTGGAGTCTTCTTTCTTCATCTTCACCTTCTTTATATCTATTTTATCTCGTAATGGAACATACACGCTAAACCAATTCATTCCATCTTTTACCATACCCTGTAGATCTTCCCTATTCCTGCCCATATTGCTCATATCCGTATCTTGTTCTATTCTGCATGTGTTTTAAGTATCCCTTTAATTCCTTTAGCCGGATCTGTGACAAATAGCTTACGAACGCAATTCGTATTCCCGCATTGCCTGTTCGAAACACAACTGCATGCGAGTTGAAATCAAACTGCCTTGCGCTGGTTTTCATTCAATGGTATGATTGCGGGTCGTTCAGAAAACAATTGCAAACTACTGAACGTAAACTTGCCAAGCAATTGCAAATCGCCAAACAATGTTGTGACGTCCTGTAAAGGATATGCAACTAACTTTTTACAAATTCTGTTCCATGGTGGGTTCCAGAGAAATGACGTTATGTTTGGTTATACTGTAAACCGCTATTCTCAAAATGTATCTTATCCAGCGCCAGTGGTTTTTCCCAACATCTTGTACAATTGATTATGTGTAGTTCTGTCTAAAAGTTTCGTTTGAGTGATTATGTCGTAGCTATTTGATCTTTCTTTTCCCCTCAGAAACCGGTTAATGAATGTTTAAAGTGTATCTGAAATTATGTTTCTGGCCCGTACATCAATACTTATTTGGCGTTAAAGTTTAATATTCTAATTGCAATTCTAGATTTCAATTAATTTGACTTCCACACACTTCCTAGTGCTATGAAAGCATATCTTGAACTAAGTATTTTTATTTTAAATCTATGTTTCCATTTATTTATCCGTGATGCTACCTAAATATGCTCATGATTCAAACTCGTGAAGGGAGACTTCGCATGGGAACATCTTTTTGATTGGTTTAATCTCATTACTTGCCTGGCAGTGTCACAATAATCATGGGGTGAGGGGAGCTAACCACACTATGTACCGTGGGATACGTTCTGAGTGTGGGTATAGGTGAGGGGAGCTAACCACACTATATACCGTGGGATACGTTCTGGGTGTGGGTATAGGTGAGGGGAGCTAACCACACTATATATCGTGGGATACGTTCTGGGTGTGGGTATAGGTGAGGGGAGCTAACCACACTATATACCGTGGGATACGTTCTGGGTGTGGATATAGGTGAGGGAGTTAACCACACTATATACCGTGGGATACGTTCTGGGTGTGGGTATAGGTGAGTGGAGCTAACCACACTACATACCGTGGGATATGTTCTGGGTGTGGGTATAGGTGAGGGGAGCTAACCACACTATATACCGTGGGATACGTTCTGGGTGTGGGTATAGGTGAGGGGAGCTAACCAGACTGTATACCGTGGGATACGTTCTGGGTGTGGCTATAGGTGCTTTCAAGTCTACCAACCACTCCAGTCTTTGAACCCTGTTTTTTTTTTCGATCTCTCAACCTAGTGACGCTAACCATTAGTGCTCCATCCAGACGACATGACTGAACTCTGGTTTTATGAAAAACACAAGGCATGAATGTATTATAATGAGAGCGTCAAAGGAGATAGGTATAGGTAGAGGTAGGCAGTTAGAGGCTAGATAGTCACAAGATCTGCAGGGTAGGATCACGGCTCTCATAATTAGGCCGTGCATGTTTCTGTTCGCCCTGTCTGCTGTCTGCGTTGTCTCACCGGGCCGCGGCAGATCCTCTCTGGAATTGTCCGGACAGGCGTGGTAGCTAGGCTAGGTAGGCGCTCACGGGAAACTGATGTCACTTCCTAGCAACCCACTCCGTGGACTTCTCTCGGGTCTAAGCTGCGGTGGCTCAGCGATTTCACCAACGCTGATGGCATAAGGTTCATGTTATCCATAATAACACCGTGCTAAGTGAAGGTTCACAAAAGGTCACTAGAGTGCACGTGGATGCACAGACTAAAGTCTCAATCCGTATGAAACACTTTGTCACACAGTCCTCAATCGTATGACTCCGGTGTCTGGAGTCGGAGTTCTATGGCTCAGCTTAACATACAATGTCACTGGGTCTCAGGGCCAGATACAGCAAGATACTGCTCATCACGCAACGTCTCTGTGCCGCAATGACCTGATAGAACCAGACACTGTTCATCACACAACGTCACTGGGCCGCAAAGGCCTGATATAGCAAAGTATTATTCATTGTTAGCTGAGTGAGGTATATAAGGTAGGTAGTGCTGGCTGCTACATACCTGATACTGGACGGTCGGGCTGACCTGCGAAGCCCTAGGCGGTGGAAACTTCTTCCGCTGGAACGACCGAGCGCTACTTCAACTCTCGGAAGCTCACGCCACCACTTTCTTCCGGTCGCGACATGTTCCTCTTTCTCTTGCCTGGCCTAAGCGGGTCTGGTCAACAGACACTCGAAGGCAGGTTCTGCAAAGAAACGACCTAGTGATAGCGACGTGTAACAGCATTTATCGGGCAACCAAAAACACGGGGTTACGCCTTCAGAAACATTGGATACATTATATCGAAATATATATGTTCCTGTGACCTGCCTCATCTGTCTTGACGTGGACTGGGATGAACCTGGACTCTCATCTGTCAGCTCCGGGAATCGCTTTGTCACTAGAGAACTGTGATGCAGCTCGGACAGGTTCCGTCGGTCAGTCACAGGTGAGGTGCAAAATTCCCCTGTAAAAGTCTCAGTCAGTGATTGCATGAAAAGTTAGGCTGTAGTATTAGGCTTAATGGTCCCGTTGGAGGGATATTCAACTGCCCCGTCGAACCCTCCTTCTGTTCTTCTCACTCATCGTTTCTCTCTGGGCTCTCAATCCCAGATATCTGTGAAACCGTCTCAGGTATCCAGCCCTATTCCGGTTTCCCTGTGTGAAAGGTGTACCTCCACTCTAGTTAACTGCCAGAGTCGTTTTAATACACGGGTTCCACCTCCATGTAGCAGGTGACCATCATCCTAGTTTAAATACACGGTCTGTCCTCCATGTAGCAGGTGATATCCAACCCCGTTCTCTAACCCCTTCCTAATAGTGTGAGTAGTTAGAACGATGTCGCTGTTCGCTGGAACATCAGTATAAATTACCGAAGATTATCTGCCCCCTCCGTCAACAACTTGAGATTGTAGCCAGTCGACCTTGGTTTACCAGCACGGCGGATAAATTCGTTTACACCTGTAGTGAAATTTCTCGGGCTCTGAGTGCGATAATTACATGCAACGCAGTATCGTGAAACGATCTCAGGCTGAGCTAGGAAAACCCTTCCCAGAATAAAACTCACAGATCACCACGGTGAGGTAAGTATGAACACATTTTTTTCACCTCTCATTTTCTCTTCAATGCTTTAATTTTTTTCATCCTTTTGTTCTTCTCGTCCTGTCGTCACCTTTTGATGTAGTCACAGGAGATATCCTTGACAATATGTTGTGTTTGTGAATGTATTTGTTTGCTGATGAAAGCTATTCGCCGCAACGTCCTGTATGTGTCGTAAATCTGTTATGTAAAACTGCACTACTTTGTGTCATTTTATATTGTTTACACCTTCCCAGAATAGAGCTTCGAGAACATCCGCAGAATCGTCTAGACCGGGAGATTCCCGTAGGGTTACGTTCGGCTAGAATTAGCCGGGTGGTCTCCCAGTGTCAAACCTGACAGCGAGGCTAACCCTCCGGCCCGTTTCGTGACAACCGGGATGGAAGTTAATTCATCAGCCATTCATTGAAATCTTCATATAATTTAAGAGTGAATATTTCAGTCAAGAGATTCAAATACAAACAACAATAAGCATTTCCTGTGATTTATTTTAAAATAGCGCTGCTATCTTATATACGAGGTGGCTTCAAATGAAAACCTTAAATGTTGTGTGTGTGTGTGTGTGTGTGTGTGTGTGTGTGTGTGTGTGTGTGTGTGTGTGTGTGTGTGTGTGTGCGTGTGTGTGCGTGCGTCTGTGTGTGATATTTGGAAAATATGTTCATTTATTCTATGTAGTCACCACTGCATTCAATGAAGGTCCTCCAGAGCCGATAGAGTGCTTTAATTCTTGTAAACAATTTTCAAATAACACAAAGTAATGCACCTTTACAGTACATAATTACGAAACATACAAGACATGGCGGCCACTAATCTTCATCAGCAATAATATACATACACAAACCATATCACATATAATCACGGAGAAGACCCTCCAGTGACTACATTAAGGCATAAGAATGGGATGAAAAGAATAAAAAGATGAAGCATTGAGAACAATGAAGAGAACATGAAAATTTGAATAAAATTGTTGCTACTTATCTCGGAATCTCAGGCTAACACGAGTTACACCTTGATACTCTTATATAGTCAGCCGACGGAGTCTGTGTGTTATGCGGACCGGGGTAGGAGATTGTAACGGTTCAGTGCTGTGAAGATCCCAGGTAAATGTGTTGAAGTGGTACATGAAAAAGGCGGCAGGAAGTGAGGCGGGAAACTGGAAGCAACAGAGATGTGATAGTGATCCTAGAATGAAAACTAAGAAGGAGTGCTGCGCTGGATGTCCGTACAATGCATGAATAGGTGCCAGTGAAAGGTTGGCCATAGTGGACGAGTATTAAAGAGCATTGATGTGTGCACCTAAATATGATGATGATAATAACGAAACTCATTGTCTGTGCTTCTTTATGAGTGTACCAATAGAATTCTAAAGTATGGGTGGGCTGACATGTGTGAGCGCACATACATAAATCTACACTCATCAACAAACTTTCCTACAATTTATGTGTACATATGTATATATGAGAAGTGAGTGAGAGAGAGGGGGGAGGGGTCTTTGGCATAGTGGATATGATATAACATGCGGAATTAGAAGGTCTAAGTATAAGAGGCTTCACTCATGTTCCATATAAAATAGGGTCAGTAGCTTTGAATGTAATACCACGTATTGTAGGATCAACTACTCAATTGTATTGTGTTGTTAAGGTTATGTAAGATCAGACAAACCATAATACACATGACATGGGTTGACACAGCGAAGCGAAATTATTATACTGTGTGATACTGATGCGTAACACCCAGGTTTCTCTTGCTGTGAGTGAGTGCATATCACAACGTCGAAATAATGGTACGGTGTATACCAGAGACAGCCCAAATAATGGATATACTGTGAATGTGTCAATCCAAGCTTCTCTTGCTGTTGTTCATTGTAAAAGACAAAGAACAGATCGGTGTGTACTAGAGACAGCATCGATGATGGATATACTGAGAGTATAGGCCATCAGCTTCTCTCTTTGCTATTGATCTCTCGTGAACGTAGTAAGCAAGAATTAAATAATGACACCATTATGTGTGTGGTGTGTGTTTATGTATATATATAAAATATGTATATATATATGTCATTTTTTCCATCATTGGCACCTTGCCGTCATGACAGACGATAGTTTGTGCTTTAAAAAGTCATAATAACTATTACCTATGGCGGTAGCGAATGTGACCAATAAGACCAACCCGCGCTGCAAATGTCCGTTCACAGCAGGTGCACATGAACACGTGGTCATTTCCACCATCATGCACCATCTTACGTCTTACATGCTCAGCGTGTGACCAATCTACAATAATTTTCTCCCTTGTCTTTATTCCATCTCTGATGTTTGCCCTCCATGCAACACGTTCAGCGCGACCCGCTCCCAATGTGCATCATCAATGCCCGTATCATTCATGTCCCGCTTACACACATCTTTGTATCGTAGTAGAGGCCGACCCTGAGATCTCTTACCCATATTATATATATATATATATATATATATATATATATATAATATATATATATATATATATATATATATATATATATATATATATATATATATGAAGGGATAAAGAAAGCCTGTGGTCCAATGATCAAAAGAAGTGCACCGCTGAAAACCTTGACTGGAGAAATCATCACTGATAGGAAACAGCAGATGGATAGATGGGTCGAGCACTATTTAGAGCTTTACTCAAGTGAGACCAAGCTGGCGGATGATGCCCTCAACGCCATAGAGCCCCTGCCAAGTCTTGACCACCTGGACACACTTCCCACTATAACAGAAGTTAAGTGTGCTATAAATGAGCTTGCATCTGGCAAGGCTCCAGGTAAGGATGGGATTCCAATAGAGGTGATCAGGAGTGGGCAAGACACCCTCGCTCTACAGACCCACCAGCTAAGAGAGCTATGCTGGCGAGAAGGACAAGTCCCACAGGATTTCAAAGATTCAAACATCATAACGCTGTACAAGAACAAGGGAGATCGGAGCGACTGCAACAACTATAGGGGTATCTCACTTCTGTGTATTGTTGGGAAAGTATTTGCCAGAATTGTCCTGCGCGGACTTCAAGTCCTGGGAGATTAAGTCTACCCCGAATCACAGTGCGGCTTCCGTCAGAACCGGTCTACCATTGATATGATATTCTCATTGCGACAGATGCAAGAAAAATGCCGGGAACAAAATCAGCCACTGTTTATTGCCTTCATCGACCTCAAAAAGGCATACGATTTGGTCAGTCGTGAGGGTCTGTTCAAAGCACTAAAGAAGATTGGCTGTCCACCAACTCTTCTGTCCATTGTGGAATCGTTCCACACAGGCATGAAGGGTATAATCAAGTTTGATGGCTCAACTTCAGAAGAGTTTGAAATTCAAGAGTGGAGTTAAGCAAGGTTGTGTACTTAGCCCCCACCCTCTTTGGGATATACTTTTCACTTCTACTGAAATATGCCTTTCGTGATCAGGATGACGGTATATACATTCACTCACGCTCAGATGGTGGCCTCTATAATGCTCAGAGATTGAAGGCCAAGACCAAAATTAGCAGGGTACTAATCAGAGAGTTGCTTTTTGCGGATGATGCTGCGATTACGACCCACTCTGAGGAAGAATTACAACATCTACTATCTGCATTCTCCAATGCTTGTTCTGAATTTGGTTTAACAATTAACAAAAAGAAGACACAGATTATGTCACAAGGTGCACATGGTGTACCATCAATCTTTATTGACGACGCCGAACTGGAGATAGTAGACCATTTTACATATCTTGGATCAGAGGTAAATAGCAAATTATCCCTCGATCAGGAAATCAACTTCAGGATTGGCAAGGCAGCAACAACAATGAACATGTTAGCAAAAAGAGTCTGGGAGAACAGGAAGCTTACTGCCAAAACAAAAGTCCTCGTCTACCAAGCCTGTGTCCTTAGTACTCTTCTTTATGGCAGTGAAACCTGGACAACTTACTCACGCCAAGAGAAACGTTTAAACAGCTTTCATATGCGGTGTCTGCGACGAATACTTGGTATTAAGTGGCAAGACAAAATCACAAATACTGAAGTATTGGAAAGATCAGGCTGTGTGACGGTGTATTCCATGCTCAGTCTTCGTAGACTTAGATGGATAGGACACGTTAGGAGGATGGATGATGGTAGAATACCAAAGGACATCTTTTTTGGTGAATTACTGACGGGTAGGAGATCTCAGGGTCGGCCTCTACTACGATACAAAGATGTGTGTAAGTGGGACATGATTGATACAGGCATTGATAATGCACAATGGGAGCACGTCCCCGCTGAACGTGTTGCATGGAGGGCAACTATCAGAAATGGAATAAAGACAAAGGAGAAAATGATTGCAGATAAAGCACACACAGAGCGTGAGAGACGTAAGATGGTGCAAAATGGTGGAAATGACCATGTTTTCACATGCACCTACTGTGGGCAAACATTTGCAGCAAGAATTGGCCTTACCAGCCACACTCGCCACCGTCATGGGTCGTAGTTATTGCCATATGACAGTTATTAAGCCTTTTTGAAGCCATTGCCATTGGCACCTTGCCGTCTTGACAGACGATAGTTTGTGCTTTAAAAAGGCATAATAACTTTTAACTATGGCGGTAGCGAGTGTGACTGATAAGGCCAATTTGCGCTGTAAATGTCCGTTCACAGTGGGTGCATGTGAACACGTGGTCATTTCCACCATCATACACCATCTTACGTCTCAAACGCTTGGTGTGTGACTTTTCTGCAATAATTTTCTCCTTTGACTTTATTCCATTTCTGATATTTGCCCTCCATGCAACACGTTCAGCGGCGACTTGCTCCCAATGTGCATTATCAATGCCTGTATCAATCAAGTCCCGCTTACACACATCTTTGTATCGTAGTAGAGGCCGACCCTGAGATCTCTTACCCATCTGTAATTCACCAAAAAAGATATCCTTTGGTATTCTACCATCATCCATCCTCCTAAGATGTCCTATCCATCTAAGTCTACGAAGACTGAGCATGGAATAAACTGTCACACAACCTGATATTTCCAATACTTCAGTATTTGTACAAAGCCTGGGCTAAAATATAGAGATCATGTGTTGCCCATGCAGCATGATCCCTCTCTCGGCCCGCCTAGTTCACTCCAGAGGAAAGGTAACACCCCTACATCTGGAACAAGACAAGCTGCAGAAGCTGCCGGATCAGCAAAGCAATGCTCTAACTGTCCGCCTGTCGGAGCTTCGATCCTAGACCAGTCGCCAACCAAGGCTTAGGGCCTGGTCTGCCCTGCCGTGACAATTTTGTCTTTAGCTTGCATTTCCTCGCACCAGGGTAAGGCTTGTACCCTCCCAATTGCGCTCTTCCGCCCGAAGCCGTTGGCACAATGTGGGGTGTCGGGTTTGGTAAGCGCCGCCCAACGTTCGGCGCTAACAGAGACCAGGTAGTACCGTCTACTGTTATACGGTAGCTCAGTCATATCTGACTAAGACCTGACTGACAATGCCCTTTTTGAAGCACAATGTACCAAACTATCGTCTGTCAAGACGGAAAGGTGTCAATGCAATATATATATATATATATATTCTTCTTCTTCTTCAGCGTTCCGAGCCATTGAGGTTCTTTGCTGCAGATACAATCCGTCTCCATTCGTCTCTCTGGTTGACCTTCTCTTGCCAGTCGTTGATTCCAAGTGCTTGTAAGTCTGTATATTTATTATCTCTCCACCGTCTTCTTGGTCTACCTCGGGGTCTACGGTCATTTATTTCCTGAATGTAAGCGAGTTTTGTTTCCCTATTATCCTCCATTCTTTCTATATGCCCCAGCCATTGTAGTCTATTAGCCTTCATGATACCAGTGATTAGCGGGGACTTAAACAGATCATAAATGTCTTTGTTACTTCTTCTTTTCCACTCTCCACGTTGTGTATCCCTAATGGGTCCAAAGATGCGCCTTAAGACTTTGTTCTCAAAGGTTTGTGTGTGTGTATATATATATATATATATATATATATAATATATATATATATATATATATATATATATATATATATATATATATATATATATATATATAAGGGCTGCGATCGGTTAATTTAAATTTAATAGTTAACTTTTGAAAAATTAACGATTAATTAACCGTTAATTTCGATTAAAGCAAAACAATTATAGTCATCAAGTAATCATGTGCCATGCCGGAAAGCGTGGGCGGTCATGAGTCGCCATTTCACTCGATCACCAGCGTCGTGGATCAGCTCAGTGTTCCTGTTTCGTCCATGCCATGTGGCCAAGCATCTAGGTATTTTCCTCTCGGTCTTCCTCTTGGTCTGTTCCCTTCGATCTTGCCAGTTGTCACTAAGTTCTCCAATCCGTTTCTTTTCATAACATGCCCAAAAAATTTTGACTGTCTACGTCTAATTTCTCTAATCAATTTACGATTTTCATTTGTCTCCAGTAGTACTTGGTCATTTGGTTTTTCTGTCTGTCCATGGTATTCTTTGCATTTTCCTCAGAAACCACATTTATGCAGCCATCAGAAGTTTTTCAGCTTCACTGCACATTGTCCAAGTTTCACATCCATACAAAAGAACAGTCTCTATGTTTCCCCTCAACACTCTTTTTCTCGTTTCAATTGACATCTTTTTATTGGTCAGAATGTTTTTCATCTTGCCAAAGGCTACTTTCGCCATGGCGATTCTTGTTCTAATCTCTTCAAGGCATCTCCCATCAGATGTTATGACTGTTCCGAGATAATTGTACCGATTCACTTGTTGACGAATATTCCCATTTACTTGTATATTACATTGTGGTACTTCGTTCTTCCTAGTGACGACCATAACCTGTGTCTTCTTACAATCTAATTCCAATCCCAGCTGCTCACTGTGTACAAAAACTTCGTCTACTAATTGTTGTAGATCTTGTGCATTGTCTGCAATCAATACGGTATCATCTGCATATCTAATGTTATTGATGTTTCGTCCTCCAATGCTGATTCCATTTATATCATCTACATTCCTGAAAATATTGTCACTGTATAGGGAAAAAAGATCTGGAGACATTACACATCCCTGCCTAACACCTCTCTTAATAGGTTGATATCGTCCCACTTCATTATCAATCCTTATGGCAGCTTATTGTTTCCAATATATGTTTTTTATAAGTCTAATGTCTTTCCCATCAATTTGTAGACCAGCAAGCATATCTACCATGTTGACATGTCTAACTCTATCAAAAGCCTTTGTGTAGTCAATAAAGCAAAGGTGTATATCCTTGTTTACTTCTATAGCCCCTTTGTCATATATTTTTGAACGGGAGTGGGAAATGACTGTGGTGCATGCCCCATTTCTAATCAAAGAAGTTGGGCCCCATCCTCTTCTGTCTTCAATAATCCCAGAATATGACCCTCGAGTTATCTGCAGGCCTCGTCTTATTTAATTTTGTCTAGGAGATATAGATCCTGGTGAGAATAAAATATACTAACTGGGAATCTGACCCTTCTCCAAGGATTCTTTTAGCTCTTGAGCCCCCCTTTTGTTTATCAAATCTGAGGAAAGTCTGGAGAATTCTCTCAGCCTGATTTATATTAAGAAAGTATGGATGTTGTGCAGTTGATAGATCTTGAGTCTCTCCCAATTACATATCCCTTCATGAGTTAATTTGTTTTTAAACAATTAAACACATAACCAATCACAATAGATCTTGACAACTTAGTGTACACACATAAGATGGTGAATCACAGACAGGTTGAACCAATAATCAACATAAGATCAGTGACATTTAATTATTTATTGAATGGGCCTGTGTCTTCTGGCCTGTTATTCATTTTCTATGTTGGTTTATACAAGATAATTTAGAAAAATGCATATAGGACCAATGTCACAGACCATCAACAAACAAGCATCAATACATGAGATGTCAATAAGAGTTGAAACATGGTATACATTTGAATGTTGTACATGTTAAGTGTGAAGATGATGAATCTATTTAGTTATCAGTTCTTGAAAACTGAGTATTGTGTGTTGTCTTTCTAAGAAAGTGATACCATTATGATCTGGAGGATTAGGATAGGCCTGGGTCCATTGACTGATAGATCCGCTTCGGGTCTGCCCGTGTAGCTCCTCTGAAGGCCTCCCCATACTCTGCTCATGGCCAAGTCATCCTCCATCTCAAGTGTGGTTCATCTCTTTCTCTCTGTGGTCTCGTTTGGTTGTTGGCCAGTTGGATGCCCATTGGTTGCCAATGGGTTGCCACCAAGATTTCACTGTGTAAGATTCACATAAACATATACAATCTTCATAATACAATATTCTAAAAGTAGGTGGGAAAAAAACCTAAATTCCTGACGTAGGAACTAGTTCTCCCCCCTCCTCTTTTCTTTTCTCTAATCTAGTGTTGGGTTAATTTGGGGTGGTCAGAGTTTATCACACTGTGTACACCTTGTATCAACTGGTTCCCGCTGTATGTAAGTTCTCATTGGACCTGGGGTCAGTAAGACGTGTACAGTAAGACAGTGACAAGAGTGAGATAGTGTCAAGATGCATGTAAATAAATGACATACATTTATAACATTTCTATCACCCAATTGTGTTTGTAGTGTGTATAAATAATTCTCTGTGTTTTCCCAATCAACCAACTTCTTCATCTTCTGTGTATAATAACTCCTTTCCCATTATCTGTTGTTGTTGTGTTGAGTGTTGGGTGGTGTGGTGGTGTTTGTTAAGTTGTGTTGAGTAATGAGTTAAGTCAACTTCTGGTGGTGGAGTTCCGCGAAGCACAACTTTTCTGATGTAATGCAGTTCATAAGTGCCCTTATCTAATTAAATTGTGACATAAATATAAATATTTATTCCATCAAACCCTATTTATTCAATAGATGAAGGAGAAAGGAAAGATTGGATATCTCTTTCAGCTTTCTAGATTGTAAATAGGCATAGATAAGTCTGTTTTAGAACAAGGCACTCATTCTAGTACACGAACTGGTGAACTGCACAAGATTGCTTTAGAATCATCACTTCGTACAGTTGTTTAGAATAGAATGTAGTATTATGCACTTCTCAAAGTTGATAATTATCTTTAAGAATATCAGAGATTGCAGTATTCGAAGAGAGTAGTAGATTGTCATTTTGCCCCGGAATCGGCTTTGCTTCGTCAGAATCTATAGTCACGCATTTTACACTTCAGAGGTTTTAATTTATAAAATTACATTTCAATTGACACTACAAACAGTGGATACCATTTCTGGGCCTTTAAAACATCTGGTCATGAGTTCAATATAAGGACTAACAAGCTCACCTGGGATCCAGACATTCTGCCTTCCCTATTTGAAAATTTGGTCACACTAGCTTTCACGTCTGTTCATCAGGCATGTTTTAGGAAGAGTGCGCGATTAACATATTCTACGCGGGTTTTCAAATTGAGGCGGTGTCACAGTCTGTTTTGTCTAATGGTCTCCTGAGCTTTGGCTGATGAAATGTTTCATAGAATTGACGTCATCTGTCACTTGTTCCAGTTTCAGTTTTGATGTTGCATTAAGTTTTAAAGGTTTGGTTTCAGTTTGCGTTAGTAAAGTCCATTGTTTTATATTTTCTCCTATTCTTGGCTTGAATTCTTGTCAACTGAATAATGGTGGTTAGCAATTATGCCACACCCTTCAATAACTGTTCGCAGCATATACACAGCATTTACTGTACCCTTTCTTTCTACAAACCCACATTGTTCTTCCCCTATTTCAGGTTATATATTCTTCCTCACTCTATGCATGATAATTCGTAGCAAAATCTTTGTGATGTGGTTCATTATACTAATTGTTCTATGTTGATCACATTACAAGGTTCCTGATTTCTTTGGGATTGCAATAAATACAGAGTTACGTAATTCAGAAGGTATATCACCAGTATCATATAATGTGTTCAGCAGTCTGGTGACTTGATCTAGTCCAAATTATTCTAAAGCTTTAATCATTTCTGTTGTGATGTTATCTGCACCGGGAGCCTTGCCAGCTTTCATATGCTTAAGAACATTTCGAACCTCCATCTTCAAAATTGGCGGCCCTTCATTATTAAATCTATAATTATAGTCATATAACTAATTAACATTAATTTTAATTAATTAACATTAATTAAAGTCATATAACTCACATTATAGTCGTTTCGAACACTGTTCCGAACCTGGATGGAGAAATTACTATGCCCCCACTAGATGCCCCCTGCGAGTCATTCACCACGGAAGAGATTAAAGCAGCCATCAAAAAATTGAAGAACAACAAAGCTGTTGGTGAAGATGAAATCTCGGGAGAAATGCTCAAAGCAGCAGATGAGAACACCTTACAACGTTTCTTACAGCTGATCAAAGAAATCTGGCAAAGCGAATCCCCACCACAACAGTGGAAAGATGGTGTAATTTTCAAACTGCCTAAAAAGGGCGGTATGTCTGATTGCAATAATTGGCGTGGTATCACTCTATTGTCAGTACCAGGAAAACTTTTTTGTAGCATGTTACTTGAGAGATTGAAAAAGGCGTAGATGAAAGGCTCAGAGAAGAACAAGCAGGCTTCAGACCAAAACGGTCATGCATAGACCACATTTTCACCCTCAGAATAATCATTGAAGACTCCGTAGAATTCCAGTAGAAATTAATCACCAACTTTGTCGACTTTCAAAAAGCCTTCGACAGTATCCACCGTCCTTCACTTTGGAATCTACTTAACATCTATGGGTTTCCTACCAAATATACCAACGTCATAAAATCTTTCTACAAAGAAACACGTTGCTGCGTAAGAACAGAAACAGGCAACTCTGACTGGTTCTCAGTCGAAAGAGGAGTGAAACAGGGTTGTGTCTTATCACCGATGCCTTTTGGAATAGCTATCGATTGGGTCATGCGCAAATGCACAAACAACACAAATATGGGTATCCATTGGGTTGACAAAATTCTAGAAGACCTGGACTTTGCCGACGACATAGTGCTTTTGAGTTCAACACACCCGGATGCCCAAGAGAATATAAACCACCTCCAAAATGTTTCAGGGCAAATTGGTCTCCAAATTAACACCACAAAAACAAAGACTATTGATCTTACCACCAGTCCAGATGACACCAAATTGAACAGCTACGTTCTTGAAAAAGTCAACAGCTATACATACCTAGGAAGCAAAATGACATCTACAGGGGACTCCACACCAGAAATATCATCTAGAATCGCACTGGCATCTAGTGCCTTCAATAAACTGTCAAACATCTGGAAGTCAAAGACACTCAGCAAACACACAAAACTTAAAATCTTCAACTCTTGTATGATTCCAGTGTTAACGTATGGATGTGAAAGTTGGAAATCAACGGTAGCTTTAGATAAAAAATTAGACAATTTCGAGAACAAATGTCTTAGAAGACTTCTAAACATCCACTGGACAGACTTCAGAACCAATTCGCAAATAAGACAAGAGACTAAGCAAGATACAGTATCCAATTTCATAAGAAGACGCCCGTTGGAACTACATCGGCCATGTACTCAGAATAGACAAGTCAAGACTCCCCTACCAAGCCCTCATATGGTCACCAGTAGGGAAAAGAAAACGGGGAAGACCAAGAGAGACCCTGCGTAGAACCATCATTAGAGAAGGCTCATTCAATAGCCAAGTAAATATCCAAGATCTACAACAAGTAGCAGCGAACCGCCAAGCATAGAGAGACAGGACTTCTGCCCTATGCGCCGCCTTAGGCTCAAGAGGAAAGACTAACTAATAGTCGTTTTTGTCAAAAATCGAAATAACACTGGATTGTCTTGTTCATATGTCATTAAATAACCAACTATGCAAACAGACGTGTATGTTGACAGTATTTGCTTCAAGTGACGAGCGCTTCTTATTAACAAGAACATGGAACTGAGGTAGCCGGTATGCACAGAATGCCAATTTTGGATATCGATGTTCATTAAGCTTCCACCATTGAAAAGGGTCAACCGATTCAGCAACTTTCTTATCCTTTTCAGACCCTATTAGCTTAATACTCTCTTCATTTGGTTCACATATAGTTTCATTGTCAATGTCAGTATCATTCGTTGCAGCAGTCTCCATCTGCTCATCATGAACATTAACTGCTATTTGTTGATCAATACGTGACCAAGTTCGTTCTTTTGCATCTTTTGACGAACACTTCAGGTATATGTAGCGTGGATCAAGTGCTGCTGCAATCTGTAGTATTTAATTACTTGTCATATTAACTGCACGTTCACTGAAGTCATTAATACATGATGTCTTAAATTTAGCTGTGTAGCCCGGATCATCATCGTGTACATATGCTTTGTCAACGATGATATCAGTGGCAATACACAGCTACATGAAACAAAATCTTGACCGCCAGGCTGGACCGTGGTCTGTGCCATGAAATTACTGTGGATTAACCAGATGATGATAATACAGACAGTCTGAATCACAGCAGGTTTTCAAGGCCACAATTGTTGTTAACCAGTACAGAAAAACAAGTCGGGTCTAAGTAGAATTACCAAACTCGAGAGATGAAAGGGACCGACGAATGTTTGGTTGTGAACAAAGAAAGACAACTCTTGCCTTGATTAAACCAAGGGGACATAAGATTTCTGGAAATAGTTAGTGCTCCTGAAGACACCTGCGTGACATCAAAAGAACTTCACTAGAACACTCCCGGCTCTTTATGACATAAACAAGACTTGTGTACGTTAGTGTTGAAGAAAACGTTGACTAGAGCAGAAGTGCTGTGTCACTGCAGTTGTGGATTTAAATAACATCTACCGTGTGCGGGATTAATTAGATTTAATTTTACACGTGCCTGTTATGGCAAAATGTAGATGTGATTTAGAAGAACTGCTGTGTTGCTTAAGGTATAATAGATAGTATAATTAAGCCTAATTAATATAAGCAGTAGCTTTCGTAAAACTAGCTAGAGTAGTGAAGTGATGATTAGCTCTGTTAGTTGAGAATAGAGTAGGGAAGGGAGAATTAGCTCTGCTAGTGAGAATCGTGTAGTGGGGTGATATTTGGAGAGATTTAAGAATGGGTTGGGAGATGGGGGAAGTGTCCAATGGTGGGATCTTTCAGTGGGGTGCCCACTGGGGTTCTGCACGCTGTTTATTGGTCTTTCCTTGTCATAACCTGATTCAGATTGAAGGGATGAGCAACTCTGCTCTATGACAGAGTTGGTTCACTGATAAAAATCTCTGAGCAGGGCAGTAGGCCTACATTCAGCTAGTAGGGATTAGTATCAGGCGGCCTTCACCAGATGTGGTCTCTTTCTCTAACAGGTTCCCCTACGTCTATGAGGAAGCTCTACACTGGGTTTGATGGAGGTCAACTCTCAAGAAGAACATCCAACAAACATTCACTTTATGTTTATATGATGAATAAATACCCAGAAGAAAGTACAATCAGCACTGTTTATGCTAGGCCTAGAATCCAGAGGGTTCATACGAACCGGGCTCAAGTGAGAGAAACATTATAAACGATTCTTTTACAATAGGGATTTACCCAGGGTGGGTGATACTCGTTTCTTCACCACATACCACTGAACAATAGAGTCTAGAGAAAGACATTTTGACATGAAGTTCTCGTGGAATAAGTTAGTCTAGAGAAGAACCTTGAACATGAAGTTCTCGTGGAATAATTTAGTACAGTGAAGAAGTACTTTAGAACAGTTTGTGTGTGACAATCTATGAACATGGATTAGAACAAATGTGAGACCTGTGACATTAAAACCTAATTCTCACGGTACAGTGATCCGTACTTATTTGAGTTATAGGGACTGTAGTCTTTACAGTGATTGACAGATCCATGATTAAGGTTATACAATAACTATTTTTTGGTGGATCATGCATCTAGTCGACCCAGTGGATCCCGGAGAAACTCAACGTCTGGAAGAAGAGGCGCATCAATCGGTGAGGTGTTCATGTACTAAGCTATCATGCTGTGGTGTACCCTTGCTATGATGATCATCTGACGTGGGCTCCTGATCTGCTGCTCTGAATCTACATACACACTAGAATATTCGACACACATTCTACACAGTACACACACACACACCTCTCACACCCATACTCTTTGCTTTAATAAATTATTTTGTATTTATTTGTTGAAGCTAGAGTTGTTGAGTATGTTGTGTTGGGGAAGAGTGAGAGGGGGCACGATCTAGGGGTGAGTGAGAGTGAGAAAGAGGTGTCTGCAGATTGACGGAGTTTTGTGGACGGAGTCTGATGGTTTCTCTAGGACAATAATGTTGGGTTAATAAAAATGTGGGTGTTGATTCCCCTCACTCCAGGGACGACACTAAAGTAAGAAGGGATAACTTACGACAGTCTGACAGAATAAGTCCAAAACTTTGACACATTTCGAAATCTTCTCCCAATCTGAACCTGACAGTTTTTGACTTTTGTATAGCTTCTTTTCATCTGACATGTTGATAGCTAATGCTTCTCTGATCTGTAGAAGACTCTGTTGCATATTAAACATACTATTTCATCTTGTTGGTACATCCTGCTGCAACTTACGCAATGGTGACTCAGTACAATTTTGCAACTCGGTTGTGTTTGCAGAACTATGTTTAAAATGTCCGACAATTTTTCGACATCCGGTTCACTTGCATAAGTGATAGGAGAAAAGTTTTCTATTAATTATTAAAAAAAATTTAATCGTTAAAATAATTAACGATTAATCGATTAATTATTCGTTAACTTCAACAGCCCTTATATATATATATATATATATATATATATATATATATATATATATATATATATATATATATATATATATATATATATATATACACACTAGCTGACCCGGCCCGGCTTCGCCCAGGCCCTGGAGGGGATCTATCTATCTATCAGTCTGTCTGCTTGTTTGTCTGTCTGTCTGGCTGACCCGGCCCGGCTTCACCCAGTCCCTGGTGGGGAGCATCTCATTTAATTCATATAAGTAGTCATATAAGCTCTCCCGTTCCCGACTATCTGTCTGTCTGTCTATCTGTCTGTCTGACCGGGCCCGGCTTCACCCAGTCCCTGGTGGGGAGCATCTAATTTAATTCATATACGTAGTCATATAAGCTCTCCCGTTCCCGACTATCTGTTTGTCTCTCTGTCCCGGCCCGGCTTCACCCAGTCCCTGGTGGGGAGCATCTAATTTAATTCATATACGTAGTCATATAAGCTCTCCCGTTCCCGACTGTCTGTCTGTCTGTCCCGGCCCGGCTTCATCCAGTCCCTGGTGGGGAGCATCTAATTTAATTCATATAAGTAGTCATATAAGCTCTCCCGTTCCCGACTATCTGTCTGTCTGTCTATCTGACCGGGCCCGGCTTCACCCAGTCCCTGGTGGGGAGCATCTAATTTAATTCATATACGTAGTCATATAAGCTCTCCCGTTCCCGACTATCTGTTTGTCTGTCTGTCCCGGCCCGGCTTCACCCAGTCCCTGGTGGGGAGCATCTAATTTAATTCATATACGTAGTCATATAAGCTCTCCCGTTCCCGACTATCTGTTTGTCTCTCTGTCCCGGCCCGGCTTCACCCAGTCCCTGGTGGGGAGCATCTAATTTAATTCATATACGTAGTCATATAAGCTCTCCCGTTCCCGACTGTCTGTCTGTCTGTCCCGGCCCGGCTTCATCCAGTCCCTGGTGGGGAGCATCTAATTTAATTCATATAAGTAGTCATATAAGCTCTCCCGTTCCCGACTATCTGTCTGTCTGTCTATCTGACCGGGCCCGGCTTCACCCAGTCCCTGGTGGGGAGCATCTAATTTAATTCATATAAGTAGTCATATAAGCTCTCCCGTTCCCGACTATCTGTTTGTCTGTCTGTCCCGGCCCGGCTTCACCCAGTCCCTGGTGGGGAGCATCTAATTTAATTCATATACGTAGTCATATAAGCTCTCCCGTTCCCGACTGTCTGTCTGTCTATCTGTCTGTCTGTCCCGGCCCGGCTTCACCCAGTCCCTGGTGGGGAGCATCTAATTTAATTCATATAAGTAGTCATATAAGCTCTCCCGTTCCCGACTGTCTGTCTGTCTATCTGTCTGACCGGCGTGGTTTCGCCCAGCTCTTGGCGCACAGTAACTTAAAAGAATGTCCTTCCACACACCATTCAATGAAAACTGTAGAAAAAGATGGGTTACAATGTTATGCATTATGCATTATTTTTATGAAAACTTTGAAAATGCCTTAAAGATTATATCATTATTTATTATAACTCATATGCCTGAAAATAACTATAGACAAAGAGTTTAACAATAGTGCAAGTAAGTCCAACAATATGACTATAAAGTATATAGAAATGTTATTAAAAGTTATGCCCCTTGAAATAACTTTTCTAGAGTGAAGTCCCCCTGGCTATATAGACATTATATAATGAAAATGGAAAAGTAAATGTTATTAAATAAGTCAAATATTTTACATTAAGAAATTATTATAGTCGGTTGCAAATGAATGAAAGGAAGACGTGTAGGAAATTTCATCTCAATCGGATGTACCGTTATCGAACGCATCCAATACAAAAATGCCCACACACAAACAAACATACACTCTGTTTTTATATATATATATATATATATATATATATATATATATATATATATATATATATATATATATATATATATATATATATATATGTATATTCCCATTAATTTACATATACACACATATTGCCATGAGTCAGATTACTTAAGACCTGAGTAACAGCAACATAGATTGTTGAGACATTAAGAGTGATAAATAATCACGGAGAGTTATAAGGGAAAGACACCGGTAACGGGCTAAAGATAGTAGCCAATCGAGCGGCAGGCTTGAGGGCACGTGATGTGGTTTGAACACAGTGGGCGGACATTGGAGAAGGGAGTTGGGCCGAGAACACAGGCACGTACACATCGTGGAAAATCGACAAGACCAGCGATATCATATGAAGATGTGGACAGCGATTCAAAGGTGAATAGGAAACCTTCGAGTCAAGCGGCATAGACAGCGTTGTAGAATCCGTGTTACAGCAAGAGCGATGGCCAGTACACACCAGGCTTGTAAACACACGATAGTACAGAAAACTGGGTGAGCCGTGTCGCTCGCTGGATTGAGGGCCCGGTAATGACGCATTGAAAACTGTAAGTTGTTGCATTGTGCTAGATAGTAATTACTTAATGGTGTTATGAATAAAGTCATTTATGCGTTCGGTCGGCTTTTGGAACTGCTATTCGTTGTGCTAGTGGGTGTGTTCATTCTTGAGTTGTCAGAGTGCCTACAACATGACCCCTAGTAACACTCTGGCATATATATACATATGCATTTACGCGTACACACAGAACAGCATCTCCTGGTGATATCCTCATAGATGTACACTATATTGCTAACGAGAGCTGTACCTATCGTGGTACACCGAAATACTACAGGCAACTTCATACCTGAACAGAAACACGGAATCCCCTAGAGTCAGGGTAGAAGATAACTATAGTTAGAAACAGGGAGGGCAACGACAACTGTGAGGTTAGGGAAGCAAAAGACGTGGAAAATGCCACAAAATAAATTAAACTGTGCTGGGTGTTGAGGCCATGGGGTAATCGGCATCCCTGAAAGCTGACGTTAAGACATTATCAGGCGGAGTCGGAAGAATTCCAACATTTCATGCGTCCTGTGGCGAAAACCTCATCAAAAGTTTAGAGTAAAGAATCGCGTCTTTAAAGGAGGGAGGGTGAGAAGAGGTATAGAGTAGAAATGCGTAGAAATCGGTCGGATTATATTAGACCGTCGTAGTGAGACCATGCGGTCTTACGGAAACCGTAAGGTCTAAGAACTTGACGGAAGACGAATAAATATGGGTAGTGAAATTGATAGTAGGATGAAAATTTGAAAACAAGTCTATGAATTTTTCTAGATTTTTTAATAGCATATTAGTGACGCCAAAACCATCATCAATGTACTTCCTGAATAACTCAGGAACTCTACCATTGTATTATTGTATAGTTCAGGTATTCTGTCTTTGAATTCTTGTAGAACTAAATGCTCTTGGTCACGTATACTGTACCTCTTCATCGGATCGAAAAGTCTGTAACAGAAGTCGACCCGTTGTGAAACTTCCTACTCCAAACATACATTTGCTGGACTGACAGACATGCATCACCATACTGGACCTTTATTCGCCAGTGAATTTCTATAGGTTTCAACCCTTCACTAATAAAAACACGAATAACACAACGCTGCTCCGCTTTGGTACATGTCAAGAGTGAGACGGTCAAATTCGAACTGTCCTAATGACGTAACCGTTTTTCTCTGCACCGTGATTTTACGTGCTGTACACTCTTGACATCCTTAGCAAACATACTGCCAGGTTCCAAGACAATGGTCTATTTATAGTAATTGATATCACACCTTTAAAGTTTTCATTTGAGGTCACCTGGTATTTACGTTACTTTCCCGGGATTTGCTTGATTAATCACAGTGTGTCAGAACGTCGTTTACCGCTGACGTGGTAACATGTGAGAAACAACATGCGAAACGTGTCTCTATACTTAGAACTCATTTTAAAGTACAGAAAAATATTAACACTCGAATTTATTGTTTCTAGCAGAAGCACAAACGACCATAAAGCATCGAAGAGATCTGAGTACCTTCCTGCAGGACCCAGGCCAGGTTCAAAGAAAGATGCCATTAACAATAAAATACTCGGTGTGTATGAAGCTATTAATATCCCAGCAATTAAAACAACTACGT
Organism: Cepaea nemoralis; assembly: GCA_014155875.1. NCBI lineage: Eukaryota > Metazoa > Mollusca > Gastropoda > Stylommatophora > Helicidae > Cepaea > Cepaea nemoralis. Next base: position 73,825 of record JACEFZ010010356.1, on the reverse strand, counting down.
TCACAAGTTTCCTGTCTCTGCGTGATACAGACATTGACTGTGTCTTGGTCATGTTTCGCCAGTTGTTCTTCTGTTGGAGTTTGCCAGTTAAAACTGCAGTAAGAACAACTACAGCCACGAAAATAATGATTCCAAGTATTGTCGTTATTATATATAAGACTCGATCTATCGTTCTGTTTTTGTCAAGTACGTGTCCTAGAAGAGTTTCTATTCAGTTCCGAGGTAAAATTTCCACTCAATCTTATTTGTAAAGTACAAAGGGATGGAGAGGCTTATTGGTAGGATGTATATAGCACAGATGATCATAGCGGTTCGTCGGGGAGTGATCATCTGTTTGATTTTTAGAGGGAAGACTACACACAGGAATCTCTCCACGGTAATGTACACAGTTATTAGGAAAGTGATTCTTGCAAAATTAATCGTGGTAATACTGATACGTACATAATCTCTAAAGGAACTATGAAGATGTCAGCTTTTTGAAACAGTGGGTTGAAACAGATACTGATCCACAGCTGGAGAATTAAGCTACACATATCGGATATGGCCAGTGCGAAGAAGCTGATGTTGATGGTCGTATCCAGACCTTGTTTTAGAAACACCACTAAGTTGATGGCGTTGGTTGCGATTCCAAATACGCTAACTAAAGTGCATAGAATTACGTTGTTTACAACTTGTATAATATGTATGTTGTCTTTACTAATCAGTTCTTTCACAGAAGGTATTTTTATACTTGCGTTTTCAGTGGAATCTACCTGGGTGTCTTCGAGTAATTCCATAGCAAACAGAAATACGTACATGGCTTTAGTTTCTTTTCTTTCTCTTTTTTTCAATTTTTTCTGTTTTATGAGATGCAAAAATAGGTGGTTTATATTTGCTTCTCCGTATTAGCTTTTGTTACTATTTATCCTCGCTGCGAATGTGGCGGTTCTTTTACATTTCATGCAACGTGTTGTTTCTTTGTCATGTGTGTGAGGTTTTTCCCGTAACAAAGAACCATTTACTATGATACTTTCAGCAACGAGGCAGCTTCTATGGGATTGTATTATTTTAGTCTTTTTCTGGGCTGCCATGTACCAAACAGCGGGTTTACGGTACCAGTGCTAAGCACGAATAAAATGTGTACAGTACAAGGAACAATTGACAAGATTAAGCGAGAATACAGTTAAGAACATTAGATCGAAAATCACCAAGAAAAAACGTGTTGAGCCAGATGGTGATGATGAATCACGAGAAAAGGGGAAACTACTCGAGACTACGTGACGGAAAAGAACTGACGTCACGGGAACGAAGATTCTAGTCAGGCCAGCGGCAGCAATCTGGAAGGATGTGAAGATGTTGTCTGTCGTATCAAACAGTGAAGACATTGCAGAAAGTATGCCCCGAAGTTGAGATAGCTATGCTACATCAAGCTGAAGCTAGTAATTAAAGATTCGAGATGCCTTTGAAACCACTCGAGCAAAGTTATGGCAGTCAACTGGGTAGCCCTGTTGGCGAACAAATGGCCAGTCGTCCACAGCGGGGACGTAAGTTTGGATAAGAATTAAAGTAACTTTTTGGTGTGTGACTTTTGAATAATCTGCTCGCCTGTAACGATTGTCGTTAGCACTTGGGACTAAATTACAATTTACGTCGATAATCACAAGAATTAATAGGACGTTCTCTGCCCTCCTCCAAACTGGAACAGAGACGTTCGTGGTTGCTTACATGCTGTTGTATAGATCCACAATAAACAAGTGTTGACCGCAAGGACGACAGAGTCTTGTGCTTATTCTACAGTCTGCATTCATGTGTCGTGACAAGGTGTCAATGTTATTTGAACGAGCCCATAGTACTACGTTGGCATGGTCGCTATGCTTTTTTAGCGTGATACTTACATTTCCTGTTGGCCTGGCGACCATGAATGCACATCCCTTTCGAGGATGGCTATTTTCCACAGAAATGGACTCCTAGGTAAATCCAGCCTAAAATTTTTAGGAGAAAATGTCCTGAGAAGTAAAGGCTGAAAGATGCTGATGTTGGATGGCAACTATACTGACCACATCTCTCATGGGGTGTCTATTGGTCTAAGGGTACGCGGCTACCACCATATACGCAATAGTGTCTTGGTGTGAAAAGGGGATTTTTACTTTTTAGTACTTAAAACAATGCTATTACATGTTCATTTTGTTTCACATGATCATTTTGTCAAGTCGTGCGGACCACTGTTAGATTTAGTCGACGTTATAGAATGTTAACAATATGTATATGAAGAAGTACCATTATTATAATTGATGTTCGTTATCACTGTTGTGCTATGTACGCGAGAGGCATATAACAAGCCTAACATGCCATAGTGGTATCAACGCACACTGCAATTAATGACAAGATTGCAAGATTGATTATTGTCAGTCAACTCTTAGTTCTGACACTGTCTCAATTTGTATTCAGTTTCATTTTTGATCCAACTCTTTCTGTCGTGCCAAGTCTCACCGGAATTACCAGAAGCATCAGACTAATGGTATTATGTAGATTGTGTCAGGTCTTAGTTAGATATGACTGAGCTACCTATGAGAGTAGACGGTACTGCCTGCTTTCTGTTAGCGCTGAATTGTTGCGCGGAGCTTACCAAACAAAACACCCAACGTCGAGCCAACGGCTTCGGGCGGAGGAGCAACAATTGGGAGAGTACAAGCCTTACCCTAGTGCGAAGAAATGCAAACTACAGGCTAAATGGCAGGGCAGACCAGACCCTAAGCCTTGGTCGGCAACTGGTCTAGGATCGAAGCTACGACTGGCGGAAAGTTAGAGCATTGCTTTCCTGATTCGACAGTTTCTCCAGCTTCTCTTGTTTGTGACGTATTGGTGTTAACATTCTTCTTGGGCAAACTAGGCAGGCCGAGAGAGGTATCATGCTGAATGGGCACCACATAATTTGTAAATTCAGCCTTGGCGTTGTTGTTTTGGAGGGGTATAACTCCAGTTTACAAACTATCGTCTGTCAAGACGGCTAGGTGCCAGGCTGTTGCACACTTAACTTCACGCTTTTGGTTTGGTGTGTTTTAAGCATCACAATAATAACTGCATCTACAGCTGACGCTGAGTACAATCAGGGTTACCAAAATACCAAGATTATCTACCACATCTACGTAATCATGATACACCATCGATGCGACAAGAGTGCGCAACAACGTTCCATGCTTCTTGTAATTCTAAATTTGGCTTTGAAGCGACGATCATTCTTTTTGTCTTCTTATTTTCATCATGCTTTCTCCGTTTTCCCATGTTGTATTATCTTGCACAAAATACAAATGTATATACATTTTGAAATCTACGACTTAAGAAGATATGGTATAGATAAATATAATGGATATTTTTTACACAATTATAGATAAAGGTTACGGAAGTATATTTCTGTTAAAATCATTTGTACGGGGAATAACACAAACGTCACGCCATTATGGCAATTATCATCTTGTTGTCAACACCACGTAAACTGCAAAGTGCACTAATGCATTGCATTTCTCGTATTAACTGAAATGTTTTCTCATTGATAGATTTGAGAATTATAGCCAATGGAGCAAATTGTAGCTTGACCAACTTTTAGTCTGTTCTTAGAATCAATATTGTTGAATTAGCTGCGTTTTACAGACGAATACACATATAATAATAATATTAAATTATATATCATTATTTCTAAACTCGATGTGTATACTCCAGGTATGAAATAACGTTCCACTTAACGCGTACAAACAAGTTAGCCATTTACCTGAAGCAAGAAATACTATGCAAGGCGTGAAAGAAGAAATAAAACACAAACCGTCTGACTAGGATAATAAAACATTTAGTTTAGTTTAGTTTAGTCGACGGATCAACATCACGGCACACGGGTATAACCCAAAAGTGCTCCGTTCTACTCCTAACTCAAGCCTGAGTCCGGAGAATCTCAGCTCAGTGCACGAACTCCGTTCGTCATCGGCGAGGATCCTTACATACTCTGGGTAGATTGTTACCTTGAAATTTTGCCCGGGCAGCGCCGTTAGGCTACTCGTTATTGATTTCCAACTGCCAAGGAATTATTTTCGGGCGCAACAATACACACGAGCGTCCGATCTCACTACCCAGAGACCAGGGGAAATTTTGTTACTAGAAGTCCACGTGAAAAAATCCCGGCTCTCACCGGGGCTTGAACCTGAGACCTCCAGCACTCGAGGCGGACACCATACCTCGAGACAACTCAGGCCCCCTATACAACATATGGTACACCATATTGGAAGTACTCAGGCCCCCTATAAAACATATGGTACACGTCCTTAGCAGAACGTTTCGTTCAACCCCGGTTAATTTTCAAGGCTAATTAACGTTCGACTGTCTCTCTGGCCGAGGGGTTACACAACTTTCTCCGTAATCCCGTTTATCCAAGCAGGGTCTCGCAGCGAGGCGAGAATTGAAAGCGGTTCGACCCGTGCTCGTGACTTGCGGGATAATGAGCCGGCCGCTCAGAAAGCAATAGTAAACTACTGAGCGTAATCTTGCCAAGAAATCAACAATCAGGTGAAAGATGCTGCTGTTGACAGCGATGTCCTGTAAAGGATATGCGAAATATTTAACGTTCAGTAGCTTGCCGTTGCATTCCAAATGAGAAGTCAACGTTTAAGCCAAAGTTAATAACGGTGCAGGGGTTGAACCGCCTACCCCCGCGATCAGAGGGACTAGACTAATATCGCTGCAAAACTTGCTTTATATAGATTAGATCAGTGATATGTCGAATATAGATTAGATCAGTGATATGTCGAATATAGATTAGATCAGTGATATGTCGACTTTGTTACGTATTAGACTCATATAATTGGTCAACTGTGTAACTTACGTGGCAGATCATTGTTTACACCGACATGGCGGATTGCCTCGTTTTCATTATCATCACATTTGCTTAGTGTCGGGGACGTCGTAATGCAATAACACTGACAGATACGCCGCCACAATACATAGAAGATAATCAATGGGGAACCAATATGGCGGAGTCTGTGGTGATAGCTAAAACTCTGCATTAGGAATGTATGTCTGTTAATGATTATTCCGCACTTTGATACATGTGACGCGGTTACATAATTTATTCCTGAAATATATCAGAATACGCTAAAAATGTGGACATAAAGGATAAAACGACAATTTTAAGTAAAAATACTCTGGTCTGATTGCGTGGACACTCACTCCTGTCATTTAACACAAAATTGTAAGCTTTCTAACTTGTTAATTTCTTCGGACAGACGAAAAATAAATTATAATGAGTGAGCAGTGGCCATGTCGTTATTACTTGAATACTACAGTTTGGAAAATGGAGGCACGATTGACACAGTTGCGTGGTTTGTGTCCAACTGTGCCCACGTATAAGTGGTTATATATTGAGACACATTGGTTGGGCTCAGTACAGAATATTGTAGTCATAATTATCACATCCTGCCGATACACGGCCGAAAGATTAACAGATATACCGTCAATGTTATATAGATCATTCTTGATATATGTAGTCTGTTTATTCAACTTATATTCCTAAATATGCCGGCATCTATGACTTGTGGACGAGATTATTAAATGTGTGTATTTAAATCTATACTACATTATATATTAGAGCTACACTTAATTATCAGATGCTAAGCATGGTCACCTCTCATAGAGATATCAGTACCAACTATGTGTGTACACCATCTGATTCCACTTCTTACCCCTGGAAATTTTTTAGAACTTAGATGCATGGATTTATTTTTATACTTAGTAGATACAAGCATATCGTACACAGTAGATTAATCTGTTGCGAGAACAGACAGCTCTTTGAGTTTTTTTTTTCTTTCTGTTTCCATTTGTTATATCTGCATTGATTGAGTTTAGCACTACTACTTATCCTTTCGTCTTTATTTTTTTCTTCCTTTCTCTTACATTTGAGCATAGGTCAATAGCCAACTCAATGCAAGCTGTCCTTGTCAGAATCTCCCCACCAGATCTGCCGTGTCTTCATCATCGACGCCTGGCAATTACGGCCAGGTACGCCTGTGAGCGGCATTAGCTACGCAGTGACGAGAACGGTCAGTTGTGGCACGCGTGGCGCACGGAGTCCATGCAGTAAGGAAACACGACCAACGAGGACTCACTGCGGTTAGACGCCGGACGGCCTCGCACTGTGGTTGAGGACAGACATGGGAGATGTGTGCTCGTATTGCTTGTGTGAGTGGACGCTATTAGACAGAACGCCTGTTTGAGTATAGAAGACTGTGCGCCTGGGACGTAGTGTTGTAAGTTATGAACTGATGCATTGAATGTATATATTTATTGTATAGTGGCATCGCCGTTATGGTTAAGCGATGCCTGTAATGTTTGCGGCGAGTGAGAAGTGCGAATAAAGTGGTTATAATTGTATTCGCCGGGTGTCACGTACAGTCATTCTGTGACAGTGTTTGTTATCACATCTGTTGGTTACTACGAGCCTGTGTGATTGTGAATTAAGACGCTGACAGGTGTGAACGTGGGTGCATCGACCGGCTTTGAACGACTTAGAGAAAAGGTGTGAACGTGAGTGCATCATCCATTTTTTTGAACCAGTTATGAAAAAGGTGTGAACGTGGGTGTGCATCATCGGATTGTTAAACATGTTAAGATAGAGAGAGTTTAAACGGAAAGATCGTGTCAGGGTGGTAACCAATAATATGTTAAAGATGAACGAAATAGCGTGAAAAGTTCTGGGGAGCAAGAAAGTTTTGGTAGAGAAGTGAAATTGAAAGTGAAAGTTGAACGGACGACATAACGACTAACAAATATACTCGACAGCATACAAACCTACAAAACTTAGCTGACAACGCATACACCGCACAAATATACAGATTCTAATATTGTCTCTTTCAAAAAGCAACAGGTTTTTGTTTCATCCGAAAGTGTAATCGATTAAGATCAATTTTTCTGGCTGTAAAAGATCAAGCAGCCATTCTCTGGTACAATGTTCCAACATACTCCAGAGCTCCAAAGTCACTTGAGTATTCTTTTTGTTATATACTTTTGTGTGAGTCCAGGCATTAGCTGTAAATTTCATATAATTATTGTACATACCCATTGTATTTACTAACACCAGATAATTATTTTTCTGTACATTCACTGTAACTAGATTAAGTTATCATGTCTACATTGAACGATTTCATTGAATCCGGATTGAAATTGAAGTTAACGGGTGAAGAGTTAACAAAGTGGAGTGAGGCAAAATATGCAGAGTATGTCCAATTACAGGAGAAAGCCAAAGAAAGGGAAGACAGAGCTGCTGAGAGGGAGCTGAAAATGGCAGAATTAGAGGCTAGGAAAGCAGAATCAGAAGCTGCTATAAAACAATCAGAGTTAGCGGCCAAAACCAAACAAGCAGAAACAGATGCTGAGATAAGAAAAGCTGAGATCTCTGCCCAAAGCAGAAGGGAAGAACTTGAAATGCAGCTGAAAATTAAACAGCTAGAGGCCGAAACATCAGCAGATAAGGAATCTAAGATATTAGAAAGGCAAGAAAAAGAAAATCAATATAAAAAGTATCAAGTGATCGTTAAAAATTTCACTACGGGCGACTGCATTACAGCCTTCACCCGAAATTTTGAAACGATAATGGAGCATTATCAGATCCCAGAGACAGAATGGAATATTATTTACATGAAAAGTCTTTCAGGGGAACCTCTCAAAGTCATAGAGACCATTCCCAAAGATCTCAGGAAAGACTATCAGTATATAAAGGCCAAAATTATGTCACACTTCCTGTTAGATGAAGCAGGCTACAGAGAACAGTTAAGTAAACTATCTCCAAAACCTACACAAACGTTCTCTGACTACGTTTCAGTAGTGCAGGATGTGCTCAGTAAATGGTTGACATCAGCTAAGGTTAATAACATAGCTTGTGCTGCACAAGCTAAAGGTAAAGACGTTCCAGTATGACAGTACAGGGCAAGATGTGGTGAGTAAAATAAGACGTGACAAGCGCAGAACGTTTCAGGGCAGGAAAAAAAGCTGGGAGCAGCCACCGTGGTGGAGTTTCGATGTGGAGAAGGCTTGGGTGGATAAGCGTAGTGCTGTAAGGAGATGGCAAAATGCCAAGAAGAACAGAGCTGGTCATCCTAGTCCCTGCTTGCACTTAGAAAGAGAGATGCACACAAAAGTAAGCGACTTCAAAAAACTGGTCAAGGTTGTTAAAAGCGAAAAATGGGCAGAGGTGTGTCAAAGAGTAAGCACAGACAAGTCACTGAATAAGCACAGACAAGTCACTGAAATTGTTCTGGCGACTACATAAAAGCATGAGTGGTGTAGTCAAGAATTTCCAAGGTGCTGACCTCATCTGGCAGAGGACTGACGAGGACGAGGGCAAAGCCCTCTTTGAACGCTACCTTGAGCAAAGCAACCAGACAGACATGGGAGGCCGAAATCTGGCCAAGGAGGTCACCTCAGACAGATGCAAGGCCCAGAACACTTCGGATGAAGACACAGTGACAGTGAAAGAAAAAAGGCTGTGCTTCGACGATCAAAAAACAGTGCTCCAGGTCCTGATGGCATAAGATACGACGACATAAATAGGTGTACCGACAATGAGCTAGAGAAACTAGCAGACATGTACAACAACAGTATAGGGAGTGCTAGCATCAAGGAGGAATGGCTGCACAGCTATCTTATTCCCTTGCCGAAGCCTAACAAAGACCGCAAAAAAATTCAGGGATATTGAATTATAACCATGCAGAATACAATAGGCAAGCTGCTGGAGAAGGTAATTGCCAGGAAAATATCAAGCCAACTAGAGAGGCAAGGTGTTTTCCCACCCACCCTGGGTGGGTACCGTCCAAAAAGAGAAACCTGGACCAATGCAGCAGTCTTTGCCCAGGATGTCTATGAAGGTTTCCACTCAGGCACTGACACCGTTGCTGCAGCGATTGATCTTGAGGACGCATACAACAGAGTACTACTGGATTGTTTAATGTTTCAGCTTCTCGAAATAAACGTAAGCCCATTCCTCCTTAGTTGGATCGCTGCAGCCCTCTTCCAACGGAAAGTAGTTTTTAGATGTGGCAGTTGGACTTCGGAACCAACAACAATATATCCTAGCCTACCACAGGGATCACCATTATCTCCGGTACTGTTCAACGCCTACACAGTGAGAATCACCAGTGAGCAGATCACTGGACCTGGCAGGACATTGTCATATGCCGATGATGTTTTAGTGTATCGCCAGGGTAATGATAGAGATCAGGTTGCTGTGGAACTACAAACCGAACTCAATCGCATAAGTACTTGGTGTGATGAAGCTGGGGCAATGGTCAACCCAACAAAGGCAACAGTGACTTGGTTCTCGTTGAATAATCATATTGTCAACACTCCAACACCAACTGTAATGCTGTGTTCAGAGACGGTGGAAAGAACGCAGGCAATGAATTACCTGGGGATACGGTTTGATCGAAGCCTTGCTTATAATGTGCATATAGACCAGGTGATAACAAAGGCCAAGCGGGGTTTGGCAGCGATGCGGGTGATGGCGGCAGCAAACTGTGAGCAGCGCCATCTATGTCTTCTGTACGAGGGGCTGGTCATGTCTGTTTTGGAGTATGCAATGGCAATCCTGACTCTCAGCCATAAGCAGATAGAAAGGATGGAAAGGATACAGAATGAAGCTATGCGCATTATTCTTGGATGTACAAGAGATACAGCATGCAGGGCGATGCGCTACCTGCTTGATTTTCCAACCATTGAAGAGAGAATACAAGTTTGCAGGGCACACGCCTACCTCAGAATTAACGCAAACACACAACATCCACTGCATAGTGAAATTAGGAAGGTGAAGGGCAGCAGGTTAAAAAGAGGACGGTCGTGGATGGGTCAAGCCGAAGACATTCTTCAACAGGTGTGTTCACTTGAGGACTTAGAACCTGGCGAGGAGTGGGTGCAAGTGCCAACAGACTTCTGCACATCCTTTTCAGTTTGCATCCAACTAGATAGAAAATGCAGACAAGAAAATCCGGCTGCTGTTGAGGCTGAAGTACAAGCGTTGATTTTCGAGAATTCGCTAGACGGTGACGCGGTCATCTACACAGATGGGTCGGTCGTCCGACATGTGAGAAGCTCATGGTCCTTTACAGCTCGGGCCGGAGGGAGAATTGTGAAGGAGAACTCTGGTTATTCCACTGAAACCACAAGTAGCCTGACCATGGAAGTCATGGCAGTAAGTAAAGCAATAACATGGCTCGAGACACAGACATTCACTAGGGCTTGTTTCCTTAGCGACTCAATGAACATGATCAAGAGGATAGAGGAGGGGTCGATCCGAAGAGAATGGTTGCTGCCTCTGGAGCGGTCTCGACTGGCAAATATTAGTTCCATCTTCGTGCCAGGGCATGCGGGAGTACAAGGAAATGAGCGGGCTGACAAGCTCGCAGGTGAGGCTACTGTGGAGGGCGGACGCGCCATGGAACAGGCCGACATTCTGAATGCTCTACGAGAAGTAAGACTTTTGCGAGAACCAAGTGATAACTGTGAATCTACAACAATGGCCAGACTGCGAGAGCAGCAAATTAAAAGAGGGGTGGCCAAACAAGAACACTATGCAGGAAGCCAAAGAAGATTGATAAACCAACACAGAACTGGCGTCGTTAGCCGCTACACGTTGCGGGATTTGCTGAGGAGGGGATCCGAGCACTTATGGACTGAATGGTTCGATGTGCAATTAGGATGATCTGTCGACTAACTAACTAACTAATTAAGGTTAATAACAACTTTGACAAGTTAAAAGATTTGATTCTAAGAGATATGATCATCTCATCTCTACCAACACCATTTTCTAAATTTCTGCAAGAATGTGAGTGTGAGAGTGTGCAACAAATAGAAAAACGGGGTTCGGCTTATTTTAGGGCCAACAAGAATTGTTTCACTAGTGTACTAAATGAAACAGAGTTCGTAGCAGCCGCTACCTATGATAGAACAAAGTCAGGTACCTACAATAAACAGAAACCCTTTAGATAGGCAATCTGTAAATAAGAACTATCACTGCAGATATTGCAATCTTCAACATAATGAAAATGATATGTGTGATAAACACCCAGGGTACCTCACATACTTGCAAAACTATATAGATAAGCAAGACAAAGAGAGAAAGAGCTACAAACGATTAACCAAATGTTTCCTTTGTAAGGCGTACGGCCATTGGCGCCATGCTTGTAAAGGTAAACAAATGACCAGAAAGGCTAATGCAGCCATGTTCGATAGCTCTTCCTCTGATGAGGAACAAGTAGAGAATCATCCAGTCAATGCAGCAGAGGCCATTGATGTTTTCCATCTGGAAAAATGCAACACCTGCAATCGTTTTCATGGAGATGGTTTGTTAACATGCGGCCACTCAATACCTATTGCCAATGAAGAAGCTAATTTGGTAATAGATTCTAAAGGTAAACTTAACATCCATCAAGGTTATGTAAATGGCAAAGCAGCCACAGTTTTACGTGACAGCGGGTGCACTCTTATTGGTTTAAAGAGATACTTTATCTTACCTGCAGACTATACCGGCAAACATGTTACATGCAGACCTTTCTCAGGTAACATCGAGAAATACCCACTTGCATGGGCATATATTGACACCCCATTCCTCACAGGCAAGGTTAAATGTCTAACCCATGTTGTGACATAATTGTGGGTAACTTGCCTGAAGTGAATGACATACCACATGATTGTGTAACATCTTCTGCCGAATGTATTGTTGCAAATGCAGTAACATCTTCTCACGAATGTATTGTTGCAAATGCAGTAACATCTTCTCATGAATGTAATGTCGCAAATGCAGTAACATCTTCTCATGAATGTATGGTTGCAAATGTATTAACATCACCTCATGAATGTACTTGTTGAAAATGTAGTAACACCTTGTTATAATTCTAAGGTTTCAAATGCAGTAACCAGATCTGCTGCAAAAGTGCAGGATCAAATTAACCAAACTGAGGCTTTAGAAATGTTAAGCCCAGTCATACTGCCTCTCAATACCATGAGAGAAAATTTCATAAAAGCCCAATTACTGATATATCTTTGCACAAATATTTTAATTTGGTAGGCCAAAAGCCAAGAATAAAAAAGAATGCTAGATGGCACTTTGACCTCAAATGTGGTATCCTTACAAGATATTACACCAAAGATGCCAACACCACTGCGCAAACGGTGTTACCAACCAAACACCGCAGAAAAGCATTGCAACTAGCACATGACATACCCTTTGCAGGGCTTATGGCCTATTCTAAAACAAGAGCAAGATTACTAACCCAGTTCTACTGGCCTAGATTCTGCAGTGACACCAAACAATACTGCAGATCGTGTGACATCTGCCAGAAGCTTGTAAAAAAGGGGAAACACCCGCAAGCAGAACTACAGATAACAGATCTGGCAAGTAGACCTTTTGAAAAGATCTCGGTAGATATCGTAGGTCCTTTAAACCATATTACATCAAGAGGTAATAAGTTTATTCTAACTGTCATTGATCTATGCACTAGATGGCTGAGGCAATTCCACTCAAAATTATAACGTCTAAAGATGTAATGGAAGTTTTCTTCCACATTTTTTCAAGAATAGGGTTTCCTGATACCATTCTGTCAGATAGGGGAAGTCAGTTCATTGCTGCAGCCACTCAGGCCTTTAATAGGATGTTAGGTGTAAAGCAGTGATTTAATAGCCCATATCACCCTCATTCGACTGGTATTGTAGAGAAAATGAACGGTGACCTTCAAACATATGTTGGCTAAAGTTACTCAGGAACACCCAGAGGACTGGGACACTTATCTACATGCCATACTTTTCGCGTATCGAGAATTACCTCATTCCAGTACAGGTTTTTCACCATTTGAACTAGTTTATGGAGCCAAACCACGCGGCCCATTAGCTATTTATCACACTATGTTAACTGAAACTGTAAATGAACATAAACCATTGTCATCATATGAACATGTGACATCATTGCGAGATAGAATTATGAAATCTTGCATATTAGCGAAAGAATCGTTGAAACAATCTGGTGCTATTTACAGACAATATGCAAATAGAGGAAATAGGACAATAACACTGACACCTGGACAAGACGTACTACTACTTTTGCCAAGTGACAGACACCTACTGACGGACTCATGGCAAGGACCATTTAAAGTACTGAGACAAATCTCGACAGTGGACTACGAAATCGCAGTAAACAACAAACACAAGATATTCCACATTAACATGTTAAAACCGTACTACAACAGAGACGAAGACCAAGACGAGACTGCAGCAAGCACAACGATAGTGGACCACACAGACGCTGACGATACAGACGAAATACCGGTACCATCACTTGATACGACTGACACTCTACAGGACATCAAAGTAAATCCTAATCTTTCTCAGACAGAGACCGACAATTGCAGACAATTGTTACAAGACTACAGTACTATCTTCTCCAACCATCCAGGCTATTACTGACAGACATCCCGAATATACTTTCTTACATGGACGACATCTGCGTACATACTAAGACTTTGACAGACCACTTAACGACTTTACAACAGACATTTGAATGCATCAGACACCACGGCCTAACAGTGAAACCATCAAAGGTTGACATAGCCTTCCAGGAAATTACTTTTTTGGGCTATAAAATTTGCAACGGCTTTGTCACTACTGACGACAATATTGTTTCAAGGATTCTAAAATTGTCGCTTCCGACAACAAAGAAGGAAATAAGAAGTGTCCTAGGTTTACTCAATTATTATAGACAATTTATTCCAAATTTTGCTACTTTGACAGAGTGTTTTACCAACTTACTAACCAAAGATAAACCGAACAAAATTGTAAACAGCGAATGCCTGAGACCAGCATTCACAAAAGTTTTATCATATTTTTCTAGTAATCCTATACTCAAATTGCCAAATTTGGACACTATTTTCAGATTGAGAACCGACGCGAGCTCCATAGCTATCGGGGCCGTGTTATTACAAAGCCATGAGGGAATCCTTCACCCAATATATTACGTGAGTCGCAAGCTCAAACCAAGAGAAAAAAATTGGTCGACTCCTGAGGTAGAAGCCCTCGCTCTGATTTATGCAGTGAGAAAATTATCTAGATTTTTGTTAGGAAAACACTTTATAGTGGAGACGGACAACAATCCATTGACAATCATCACTACTGGTACTCCGACGAACCACAGGATAGCAAGGTGGTCGCTATTACTCCAAGACTTCAGTTTTGAAGTAAGGCATATCAGCGGTACTCAAAATACGATTGCCGACCTTCTTTCCAGATGTCCGCATGACACGTCCGACAGCCTACTTTTGCCTGAGCGCACACAGTAAAGCAGTGATTATCTGCAATTCTTTATAGCGCTCAGTAACACAGCGAAATAATATTGAATATATCTTAGAAACGCTGTGAAATATAGTTGTGATAGGGACAATGTCCCCATGTACATATATTATATTTTATTAAGGTAAATGTGACGAATATTTGTGTGTTATGAGAACGAAAGGTAATAATATTTTAAACACTGACGAACATTTAGACGAACAGTGCTACGAGAGATTACCAAGCCTACCTGAATTCATCTGTTTGATCATCCGTAGTACCTGCGCTTATGAACACTGTTGATATAAGCTTAGCAGAGTGTTCAGACGTTTTAAACTGTGCGAAAGGAACAACGACAGCTGAATTCAACAGAACGCTTTAATCCATGCTTCGAAATAACATTTTATCCAGCAGCCGTACTTGTAAACTGTTTAATCCATTCGTCTACACAACAACGTGACGAAAGAACATTGTGTCAGTTACATCTTAACACGCCAGCTGTGTACTTCCGGTAGTTTTGGAATTAATCTAGCTAAAATTTAGAAATTAGCAGACTATATAATAAGTCTCACAAAGAATTGACGTTTTACATAAACTTTGTGATATTAAATTTGAATATACAAATTGTATGAAAGGATTTTTGATATTTGTAATCTGAGAATCATAGATTGATCAACTTGTTCTCAATAGGCATCAAACTGTGACGCTTAGAACTTGAGTTACCAATGTAATTTATTTTCTTTGAAAGATTGTGAAAATTATCGCCCATAGAGTTTTGTGTTGTTTCACCATTACATCTAAGGGAAACAATTTGAATTACTGGTAATGTGTAATAGATATTTTAAAAAACCTTCCTCATGTTGCCAGAATGGCAACACATCGCAAGATGACATCAACTATGCGTGGAATATAATTACAGAAGTTGTGAACCTTCATTAGACTTTTTGACCATATTGAGTTGGGGTCGAATGTTGGAGTCGTTTTATGATGGAGATGGCCTGACATGTCTCTTTTTCTGATTTTTTTTTCATTTGTCGTGAGGTGGTTGCGTGGCTTGGAAGATAGCATAAATCGCTGATAGCTACCGGACTGGCTGTGTCTATGTACAACCTACGTAAAAATCCAACTAGTGGATTGTACTTGAGTAGTGTGGCTTGATAGCATCATTGACAAACGGGTGTATATATCATACAATTACCCATAATATTTCAATAAAAACCAAATTGTCACGTCAGATGACAAACCATGGGTCGATTCTGACAGGTTTAATAAATAAACCCAAATGTATATAGCCAACAATGAAAGGATACTCCTTTCATTAGAGAGGGTGGCGGGAGAATGTTAGAATCTCCCCACCAGATCTGCCGTGTCTTCATCATCGACGCCTGGCAATTACGGCCAGGTACGCCTGTAAGCGGCATTAACTACGCAGTGACGAGAACGGTCAGTCGTGGCACGCCTCGCGCACGGAGTCCACGCAGTAAGGAAACACGACCAACGAGGACTCACTGCGGTTAGACGGCGGACGGCCTCGGACTGTGGTAGAGGACAGACATGGGAGATGTGTGCTCGTATTGCTTGTGTGAGTGGACGATATTAGAGAGAACGCCTGTTTGAGTATAGAAGACTGTGCGCCTGGGACGTAGTGTTGTAAGTTATGAACTGATGCATTGAATGTATATATTTATTGTATAATGGCATCGCCGTTATGGTTAAACGATGCCTGTAATGTTTGCGGCGAATGAGAAATGCGAATAAAGTGGTTATAATTGTATTCGCCGGGTGTCACGTACAATCATTCTGTGACAGTGTTTGTTATCACATCTGTTGGTTACTACGAGCCTGTGTGATTGTGAATTAAGACGCTGACAGTCCTATCTGTTGCTATCTCAGGCATCTGTGCTCATGCCCTCCCCATATTATTCACCTCTGGTTTTAATTCTATTTTCCATGTGGTGTTATGTACCCCCTATTTCGTTTTACCTGTACTTTCCAGACAAATGACCTTCAAGGTATAATATTCTCATGTTTTCTCAGTCTGTGTCCTATGCAGTGCCCGCGTCTTTTACACACATATTGATGTTCTTGACATTACCATTGTTAATTTGCCTGATGAATGAACTAGATTTGAATTCCTGATAGCTATTTAGTCATGGATCCAACTTCACGGCAAAGGATTACCTCGTAACGCTCCGTTCCTGTGCCAGTGAATATAACAAAATATGCTCTTCACTGCCCCATCTGAATAGTGGAACAGACTGCAGTTCCGACAAACCAACATCACGTACATGCATACAAGCATAAGGTAGCTGCCAGAATGCCAACACAACAGTCCACCACTAAAATTACAGTTCATCGTCGATAGAAGCTTCATTTGAAAACCAACAGTTGCACACACATTACTGTATAAGTCAAAGTCAGATAGTTAAGAAACCATCCGGTAGCAATTTTTCTGAATATTAAGTTCACAATACACACCTTAGCGGAATGATGTTAAAAGCATTCCACATGAAATCCATAGATCACATTGTCGCCTCCATGCAATAACTCAGTAGTGAGGCGACTGAACCGTGTACTTATAGTCCAGTGTGAGGAAAATGCGTAAGCAATCCGTAGCCAGAAGTAAAAACACTTCAGATGATGTAACAGCTCAACAGCCTTTCCGCCATATTGGAAGTACTCATATCGCTGCTAGCTCTGACGATCGTGGATCTTCGTCTAATTCAGCCACCAATGTTTGCAATGTGTCTTTTCCACTATGAGTCATAAACAGAACCGTGCACCTGAGGTCGTCACAGGTCTTCACAGATCGTTTTATAGGGCTGCTACTGTGTGAAACAGTTCAGTTCTCAGACAACATCATTGCAGTCTTGTTAAATGTACTGTCGGTAACCACCCCTTCACAATATCCGTATTCTGTATTGGAAGTGCGCCAGCGTAAAACAACGGGGCCCTATTCTAGAACACCTGGTTTACAGGAATGACATTGTAGCTCTCCAGGAGACGAAACTGGGTGATCAGCTATTCAGAATTGCGGCTTCAAATGTTTCTACAACAGACGACATCTGTGAATGGCGATTCTCATTCGCGTCAACATGGTGGCGTCAGAGCTAGACATGTCTAGTTGGGATAGTGACGACATAAAAATGCAGGCGGTAAGAGTTCAATCCAGTCTACCATTCGTGTTGGGTAATGTTTATTCCCGCAACGCGAGTATGGATTCCCAGAAGTGGCAGTGCTTAAGTGACATATTAGGTCACGAGAGAAATGTTATTTTCTACGGCGATTTCAACGCTAAAGGCAGATCATGGGGAAACATTTCCTCCAACACACAGGGGAGGAGCTCGAGACTGCACTTGAAACCATTGACCTGGTTTGCATCAACAGTTGCTGTGTCACCAGGACAGTAAGCCGTCCAGGTGATGAGGACAGTGCTATTGATCTGGCGCTGGTTTCTCCTTCACTCACTACAGTGTGTAGATGGGGTGGGTGTCCTGGGACACCACGGCAGCGACCACCACCTTTGCAGCATATTGGTGGAGAGAGGCAGAACCAGGCAGCACAAGTTAATGGTCAAGACTTTCAGTATGACAGTACAGGGCAAGATGTGGTGAGTAAAATAAGACGTGACAAGCGCAGAAAGCTTCAGGGCAGGAAAAAAAAGCTGGGAGCAGCCACCTTGACGGACTTTCGAGGTGGAGAAGGCTTGGGTGGATAAGTAGTGCTGTAAGGAGATGGCAAAATGCCAAGAATGACAGAGCTGGCCATCCTCTAGTCCCTGCATGCACTTAGAAAGAGAGATTCACACAAAAGTAAGCTATTTTAAAAAACTGGTCAAGGTGGTTAAAAGTGAAAAATGGGCAGAGATGTGTCAAAGAGTAAGCACAGACAAGTCACTGAAATTGTTCTGGTGACTACATACAAGCATGAGAGGGGTAGTCAGGAATAAGAGCATGTCTGACTTCCAAGGTGCTGACCTCATCTGGCAGAGGACTGACGTGGACAAAGGCAAAGCCCTCTTTGAACACTATCTAGAGCAGAGCAATCAGACATACATGGGAATCTTGCCAAGGAGCTCACCTCAGACAGGTGCAAGGCCCAGAACACTTCGGATAAAGACACAGTAACAGTGAAAGAAATCAAGGCTGTGCTTTGACGATCAAAGAACAGCGCTCCAGGGCCTGATGGCAAAAGATACGACGACATCAATAGGTGTACCGACAACGAGCTAGAGAAACTAGCAGACATGTACAACAACAGTATAGGGAGTGCTAGCATCAAAGAGGAGTGGTTACACAGCTATCTGATTCCCTTGCCGAAGCCTGGCAAAGACCACACAAAAATTCAGGTATATTGAGTTATAACCATGCAGAATACAATAGGCAAGCTGCTAGCCGGGAAGTTAATTGTCAGGAAAATATAAAGCCAGCTTGAGAGGCAAGGTGTTTTCCCACCTACCCTGGGTGGGTACCGTCCAAAAAGAGAAACCTAGACTAATGCAGCAGTTTTTGCCCATGATGTCTATGAAGGTTTCCACTCAGGCATTGAAACCTTTGCTGCAGCGATTGATCGTGAGGACGCGGACAACAGAGTACCATTGGATTGTTTTAATGCTTCAGCTTCTTTAACTCAAAATAAGTCCATTCCTCCTTAGTTGGATCGCTGCAGCCCTCTTCCAACGGAAAGTAGTTTATATATGTGGCAGTTGGACTTCGGAACCAACAACAATATATCCTGGCCTACCACGGGGATCACCTTTATCTCCTGTACTATTCAACGCCTACACTGTGAGAATCACCAGCGAGCAGATCGCTGGACCTGGTAGGACATTGTCATATGCCGACGATGTTTTAGTGTATCGTCAGGGTAATGATAGAGATCAGGTTGCTGTGGAACTACAAACCGAACTCATTCGTATAAGTACTTGGTGTGTTGAAGCTGGAGAAATGGTCAACCCAACAAAGGCAACAGTGACTTGGTTCTCGTCGAATAATCATATTGTCAACACTCCAACACCAACTGTAAAGCTGTGTTCAGAGACGGTGGAAAAAACGCAGGCAATGAATTACCTGGGGATACGGTTTGATCGAAACCTTGCTTATAATGAGCATATAGACTAGGTGATAACAAAGGCCAAGTGGGGTTTGGCTGCGATGCGGGTGATGGCGGTTGCAAACTGTGAGCAGCGCCATCTATGTCTTCTATACGAGAGCCTGGTCACGTCTGTTCTTGAGTATGCGATGACAATCCTGACTCTCAGCCGTAAGCAGATAGAACGGATGGAAAGGATCTAGAATAAAGCTATGCGCATTATTCTTGGATGTACAAGAGATACAGCATGCAGGGCGATGCGCTACCTTCTTGATTTTCCAACCATTGAAAACGGAATACAAGTTTGCAGAGCACGCGCCTACCTCAGAGTTAACGCAAACACACAACATCCACAGCATAGTTAAATTATGAAGGTGACAGGCAGCAGGTTAAAAAGAGGACGGTTGTGGATGGGTCAAGCTGAAGACAATCTTCAACAGGTGTGTTCACTTCAGGACTTAGAACCTGGCGAGGAGTGGGTACAAGTGCCAACAGATTTCTGCACGTCCTTTTCAGTTTGCATCCAACTAGACAGAAAATGCAGACAAGAAAATCCGGCTGCTGTGGAGGTGGAAGTACAAGCGGTGATTTTCGAGAATTCGCTAGACGGTGATGCTGTCATTTACAGCGATGGGTCGGTCGTCCCACATGTGAGAAGCTCATGGGCCTTTACGGCTCAGGCCCGAGGGAGAATTGTGAAGGAGGACTCTGGTGCTTTTGCTGAGACCACAAGTAGCCTGACCATGGAAGTCATGGCAGTAAGTAAAGCAATAACATGGCTCGAGACACAGACATTCACTAGGGCATGTTTCCTTAGCGACTCAGTGAGCATGCTCAAGAGTACAGAGGTGGGGTGGATCCGAAGAGAATGGCTGCTGTCTCTGGAGCGGTCTCGGCTGGCAAAGATTAGTTTTATTTTCGTGCCAGGGCATGCGGGTGTACATGAATTTAGCAGGCTGACAGGTGTACAGGTAAGGCTACTGTGGAGGGCGGACGCGCCATGGACCAGGCCGACATTCTGAATGCTGTACGAGAAGTAAGACTTGCGAGAACCAAGTGATGGTTGTGAATCTACAACCATAGGCCAGACTGCGAGAACAGCAAATTAAAAGAGGGGTGGCCAAACACGAACACTACGCAGGAAGCCAAGGAAGATTGATAAGCCAACACAGAACTGGTGTCGTTAGCCGCTACACACTGCGGGATTTGCTGAGGAGGGGATCTGAACGCTTATGGACTGAATGGTTCGATGTGCAATGAGGATGATCTGTCGACAAACTAACTAACCCCTTCACTTCTTCACTTGACCAAGACACTGAATAAAAAGAGAACACGTTCCTGATACAGCGTGCAAACCATATGTATTACACCATACTTAAATTAATGAAGTGATAACACAACTTTAGTAATTATCCGTTGTTGCATTAGATAGATCTCAGAGACTTATGCTTTTGTTACTATTATGTCAACTCACAGATGCTCATTTATATTGTTTGGATCTATTGACATATGTGTTTTATCATTTTATGTTTTATTCAAAATGAGAATCTGTTAAGCACAGGTCAATTTTAAAACTCCTTTTCGATGCGGATGCGAACAGCAGGGCCGGATGACGAGCGTCAGTCACAACACTACCTCGGGTGCCGAGCCTGAAATGGTCAGCAACTATAGGTTGTCGACGTGATAGTGACCACATCGCCTACCCATACACAAACACACACACACACACACGCACGCACACACGCGCGCGCGCACACACACACACACACACACACAAACACTCACACACTAGAGGGCGTCACGTGAAAAGAAATGGCGCCATCCTTCCTCAACATAATCAAATAAGTTTCGCTCGCAGCTATCTGCAGAGAAGGTTATGTTGGCTCTCTTTTAGGATGAACGCAGCGTTGTTTTAGAGTGCTACATCCCAAGAGGGAAAACTGTCACCAGTTATAGGTATATGGATCTTCACACGAATCACCTTTAACCCGCAATCAAGTCCAAACAACATGAAATTCTGAGTAAAGGAGTCCTTTTGCAACATGACAATACTTGACCCCATACTGAGCTTGCAACGGTTGAAACCATCGAAGACTTTCAGTGTGTACCACATCCCCGTACTCGCCAGACCTAGCTCCAAGTACTTTCCACCAATTTCGACAGCTAAAAGAGTCATTGGGAGGAAAGACTGTTAGTTCCGATGAAGACGTACGTTGTGGTGAATAAGAGGCTACATACAACACCAAGATATTTTTTTTCTACAGGAATTCAAGCATTTTATCGGCGCTGTAGGACTTGTATTCAACGCAGTGGTGACTACATCGAGAAATTACATTTGCTCATTACTTTTTCAGAATATATTCATAGACAAAAACTCATGTAATGTTTTCATTTGAAGCCCCCTTTAGGAAGTGGAAATATGAGCATTGGTTTGAATAATAGTGAAAAAAACAAGCAATGGAGATATCAAAGAAACATACAGAGCCTAAATTTACAATTAAAAGTGAATGATGCTAATTTGAGGCAGGTGCATAAATTTTAATATCTAGGGACATGGAATTAAAATGTTGGAATATATGAACATTGATGGGAATGATTTAAGAATAATAAAGAATAGTTACTGGAATCAGGTAGCAATAATTAAAATAGGAAATAAAGACGGCAATAATGAACAAATACAGCTAGGAGTACGACAGGGGTGTGTATTGTCACCAGATCTCTTCTCCCTCTAGTAATAATGAGAGACATAAAAGAGAAGCCAGGAATACTAATCGGAGGTTATAATATAAACAATATTCGCTATGCAGATGGCACAGTATTGGTTGCAGATAATGCAATAGATCTACAATAATTGTTGGATATTCTACTACCAGAGAGTGCAAAGAAAGAACTCTCCTTGAATATCAAGAAAACAGAAACAATGGTGATATCAGAGAAAAAGGTGACACCAAAATGTGAAATAGAAATAGAAGGAACAATTCTTAACCAAGCCAGCCTATCATTATGTTCATTCCCCCGCAATCCTGCATTGCCAGGACAATATATCCATACAATTCTCACTAATCTGAGACCTCTGAGGCGGGGTGAGCCATTCCACACGAAACATTCCTTTCTCCACCTTACTAAGCATACTCATTGAGTCTGTAATGCACACAGTGTGTGTTGCAGTGGTGTCCTATAACCAACGGAATGCCAGTGTGTCTGCTTCCACCACCATTCTCATGCTGAATGTCGTAGCCTGAAATGCCAGGCTCTCCTTCTTTATTAATCGTCCATTAGCCTACGCAATGAAGCTCAAATCACCCCGTCTGTTTCTCACCACTGACCCATCAGTATATATGACTATGTCACCTAGATGTGTGTTACTCTGGATCAGTTGTTGCACCTTAAACTCTGTGCGGCCCGATACTCATTCTCTGCACTCACGACCCAGTGTTATTATTACATTGCGCCAGTCTGTCATGTCTTCCGGTACTTCAACCCACTCTTTTTCACGACTGATGGTCTCTAGATCACACACCCGACGTATAGATATTTCTGCCTGTGCCACCAAGGACCTGCCCCGTCTTAGTATATGACCCTTGACCATATCCATGGCTTCATACAAGGGTGATCCCTATCTGCAGCAACTCTCAGGTGCCATTTGGCTTGCAGGACCCTAAGCCTATCCGCCATTGTTGGTAGCGCGAGTATATGCCTCATGCATATAATTTCTGTTTCCGTATGTACCCCAGGATCACCCGCATGGCCGCATTCTGTTTGCGCTCCAGCCTTTCAAGCTGGCTCTTTGATACTGTCAGCAGCCCTAAACCATATTCAATGACAGAAGTGATTAACTGCTGAAAGAGCCTGTAAAGCATCCTCTACTCTACCCCGGTTGCTGCCATTGCCTTTAACGCATCATGTACCCTAACAGCCTCCACCACCAAAGCCTCCACATGATCTTTAAAATACATACACCTGTAAAAGGTGATACCCAAGTACGTAAATTTACCCCCTCTACTAAAAGGACATCCATTCAACATAATACGTTTGGCATCTGCCTTCACAATCCTGTTATCCAGGGAGTACCAGGGAGTACAACCGATGCCCTGTCTGGGTTTATAACGGCCCCTGCCTCCCGTCACCACTCAGCCATCCTGTTTACTGCCATCTGTAAGTCTTCAACCAAGCTGTTTCTGTCTCTGCCCTGTCTGTACACAAGCACATCATCTTCAAGTGTCAAGAATCTACCAACACCTGGTGTCTCAATAGCTGTGAACTTTGCTGATGTAGGCATTTAAGAGCACTAGGGACATGGCAGATCCCCGTGGCAACTCAGGTGTAATACTACAGGAAGTCCAGGAACCCTTGCGCAGTGCAACCTTACGCTCATAAAGGACTGCCACAACGCACCTGACAAGGCAAGGGCATACCTCCATATCCAACCGAGTGTATATCAACCGATCATGCCTGACCTTATTATACGCATCCTCCAGGTCAAGAGCTACCGCCACTGTCTCTTGTTTATCCTGGAATCCCCCATAGACATCAGCGGCATCCAATAAAGATAACATCAATGTAGATGCGATGCATGATGTTCTGATACTGTGCTCACATAAGGAATCATCACGTCTCGGACTTGTTTAGCCGCACTTCCGTATATTTAAACTTCTATTCATTACAGAGGCAAGAAGAATGTAGTACTTAGGCCTGTGTACTTTGACTTGATGGATAAAATGAGTAGCTTTACTTTTTAGCATGTAGCAACATATCTAGAAGCGTAATGCGCTATTGTTTCCCGTGATCAGGGTACTGCTTAGGGACGTCTACAATGATTTCATGAAGAGGATCCTGTTTACAGCAGATTTCCAGAGCAGACCTTGACCTTTGTTTTGCTGGAATGTGGGACACATGATGTGACGCCGACTAAGACTTTCCTCTTATGCCATGTGTTAGAGGCGCAATTTTCCACTGTGTGATCAGCGAGGTTCTGGGAATAAACAAGATAGCTGATGAAATAAATAACAATATAAATAAAATAGTGCGACCACATTAAAAGACTGAGAACTCTTAGTAAAATCATAGTGGCGGAAACAAGTTGTAAGCGGTCGAGCAAGATGTATACGACAATACAAATGGAAAAATAACATAAAGAGAAGTGTGCGTGTGTTTGTTTGTGAGAGAGAGAGAGAGAGAGAGAGAGAGAGAGAGAGAGAGAGAGAGAGAGAGAGAGAGAGAGAGAGAGAGAGAGAGAGAGAGAGAGAGAGACGACGCATAAGCGGTAGCTATTTCGGGAGAAGATTTTATTTTGTTCTGCGAAGATTGGAGCGTGGATTTTATGTTTCTGTTAAACTGGTTGGCACATTTCACATTATTTGTGGATCATATGTTGATTGGGGGTGTGTGGGTGGGGGGGGGGGGATGTGTGAGTCGGTGAGTAGGCCTAATTGTGGGTTGGGGAATGGGTGATGATGTGTATGTGGGAGGTAAGAGATGTTTGGGTGGAGATGTGTGTGTTGGTGTGTGCGAGATGTGTGGGTGGGTGGCGGGAGATTGTGTAGGTGGGGGATGTGTTGGTAGGTGCGGGATGTGAGGGTTGGCGGGGTGTAGATGTGTTTGTGTGTGAGTGCGCATATGTGTGTGAGTGTGTGTGTGTGTGTGTGTGTGTGTGTGTGTGTGTGTGTGTGTACAAGAAGGGAGAGAGAGTTGAGCGCACGCATGTCATGTAATATGTTATGCCATATTTTTTGTGTATTCTCATCTTTTATATTATCATTTTGACACAATCATAATCTGACATAATCATGTATAATACGAACACATGTACATTACTGTGGAGTGAGTGAGAGAGTGAGTGAGAGAGTGAGAGAGAGAGAGTGAGTGTGTGTGTGTGTGAGTCAGAGAGAGAGAGAGTGTGTGTGTGTGTGTGAGACAGACAGACAGACAGACAGACAGACAGACAGACAGACAGACAGACAGACAGAGAGTTGAATTGCATCACTAATTTGTTACGTTACACAATGTATATGTACAATTCCTCTCCAGTTCTTACAATTCTTGCGAGATTTCTCGCGACAATCGTCAGTGTATGTGTGTGTGAAGTGTGGGAATTTGTTCATCCTAATTTCAGTGATTATGTGCGGCATCATGAATGTGTCTAGATGTGAGGATGTGTGTGGTTGTGTATGTGGGGGATGTGTGTGTGGGGGGATGTGTGTGTGTGGGATGTATGTGTGGAGGGGTTGTAAGTGTGGGGTGTGTGGGGTGTATGTGGTTGGGTGAAGGGATGTGTGGTGGGTGAGGATGTGTGGGTTAGGGATGTGTGTGTGGGAGGGTGATAATTGGGTGGATGGTTGGAAGTGTGTGTGTGTGTTTGTGGGTGGGGTTGTGGTGATGGGGAATGTGTATTTGGGTGGGTGAGTTAGTTAGTCTTTCCTCTTGGGCCTAAGGCGGGGCATAGAGCAGAAGTCATGGCTCTCCATATCCGGCGGTTGGCTGCTACCTGTTATAGGTCTTGGATGTTCACTTGGCCGTTGAATGAGCCTTCTCTGATGATGGTTCTACGCAAGGTCTCTCTTGGTCCTCCCCGTTTTCTTTTCCCTACCGGTGACCATATGAAACAGATTTGGGTGGGTGGGTGAGGGATATGGGTGTGTGGGGGATGTGTGTGGGTTGGAGGATGGGTGTGTGGAGATGGGTGTTGGGATGTGAGTGTGTGTGGGGGATATGTCTGGATGGAGGTCTTTGTGTGTGTGTGAAGGATGTATGTGTGGATGGTGAGGATGTTTGCATGTGGGGGGTGTGTGGCTGGGTGTGAGATGTTTGTGGGGATGAGGGTTGTGAATAGGGGATGTGTGTGTGGGTAGAGGATGTGTATATGGGTGGGATGTTGTGTGGGAGGGGAGATGTATGGGTGAGGGGTGTGTGGGTGGGTGGAGGAGGTGTGATTGGGTGTGGGGTGTGCGGGTTGGTGAAGGATGTATGTGAGGGTGGGGTGTGTGTGTGTGTTTGGCTGGGTGGTTGGGGCGTGTGAATGTGGGTGGTTAGAAGGGAGATGTATGTGTTGCTAGGTGGGTGGGGGATGTGTGGGTGTGAGTGTTTTAGGGATGAGTACGTGAGTGGATGGATGTGTGTGGGAGATGAGTGTATGGGTGGGAGATGTGTGTGAGGGTGGGAAGATGTGTGTGAGTGGAGGGTATATGTGGGGATAAATGTGGGTGGTGAGGTGTGTGTGGGTGGGAGGTGTATGTTTGTGAATGGGGTATGTTTTGTTTGGTGGGGTTGTGTGTAAGGGATGTGTGTATGGGTGGGGTATGTGGGGGTGGGGGATGCATGGTTAAGGGATGTGATATTGGTTGATGGGTGACTGGAGGGTTGGTGGGTGGAATATGTGCGTTTGGGTGATTGTGTGTAGGTTGGGGATGGGTGGAGGATGTGTGTGTGTGTGTGTGGGGGGGGGGTTGGGATGTGTGGGTGGATTGGGGTGATTGTATGGGTGGGGATGTGTGTAAGTGGGGGTAATGTGGGTTGGTGCGGGTTTTGTGTGTGGGTAGGTACGGGATGTGTGGGTTGGTGGGGATATGTGTGGATGGGGGTTGAGTGGTTGGGGGATGTATGTTTGGCTGGGTGGTTGGAGTTGTGTGGGTGGGTAGTGGGTATGTGGTGGGTGACTGTTGGTGGATGGAGGATGTGTGGTGGATGGGGAGATGTGTGTAAGTGGCGGATGTGTGTGTGGGTGATGGGTGGGTGGCTGCATTATGTGTGCCTGGGGTTTGTGGGTGGGGTGTGGGGGATGTGTATGTGGGAGATGTATGAGGAGTGAGAGTTGTGTGTGTTGTTGGGCAGATGTGCGCATGTGGGGTGTGTGTGTGTGTGGGATGTGGAGGATGGGTTGATTGGTGGGGACATGTATGTGCGCTGGGTGTGTGTGTATGTGGTTGGGTGGAGGACGTGTGTGTACGGGATGTGTGGGTGGATGGGGGATGGGTGGGTGGGTGGGGGTTGGTGGGTGGGTGGTGGATGTTTCTCATAACATGGTAATATGCATTGTTTATGTTTACAACATTTATTTGAACATGTTTTTTTTCTTATGTGAATGTAACATGCACTATTGAATGAACGAAAGATGAGTGATTGGAAGGGCCGAAATTAAGACGTGCCTGCGTGCCCGATTTGTTTCCCTTTGAAAATAAAGTAAAGTAAAGTAACCAGTTTTATCCGATCCTATTTTGGCATTTAGATTATCCATCACAGCTTTGATATCACCATTACTCAGTCTGCCAGTTATGTTTTGAAGTTTCATGTGAATGTGAATGTAACATGCACTATTGAATGAACGAAAGATGAGTGATTGGAAGGGCCGAAACTAAGACGTGCCTGCGTGCCCGATTTGTTTCCCTTTGAAAATAAAGTAAAGTAAAGTAACCAGTTTTATTCGATCCTATTTTGGCATTTAGATTATCCATCACAGCTTTGATATCACCATTACTCAGTCTGCCAGTTATGTTTTGAAGTTTCATGTAAAATGCCTCCATAACAGGTTCCTATTTATCAATTGTTGGTGAGAAACACTTGATAATATTCACTTTTATTTTATTTTTGATAGTTGTAAATTTTGCTGTTGTTATGCTAGAGCTCTGCTTCCCACTCTAATACTGTTTCCTTTACCTCTTTGGATAACATTAGCGCCACTCCTTCACCCCGAGAGTGGTGAGAAGGTAAAGCACTGTTTTACCTGAAATTAGGCGATGTTTACTTGTTCCGGCCACACACTGTTTCGCACAGTTATCAAGATACAGTTTCGTCAAGATGTATAATATTATAGATATTTCATTTCTACTACCACATGCGCTGTCTTACCTAATTCATATACACAGTTTTACCATTCCAAGTGCCAGTCCAGGATATTTCGGACAGATAAAATAAATTTAATCAGTTACTCGGACTCCTTGCGGAGTGCCCACCACAACGCGTCATATCTTGTCTATACCAGGTTTTTTTCCTCATAGCTGTTGGAGTATTTCTTTAATGCATATTATCAGCCTAAAACTAACCTGTGTAATCGGGATACCCATTCAGTATATCACATGAACACAGTATGTCATCATGGCCGATTTGATCAGAACGCGTATTTTAAACATCTGTTGTGATGATGCCGAGGTAAGAGGTTCAACCCCTACACCGGACGGTTGGACTAAAATGTTGTCCTCTCGTCCTTGACGTGGGGACGTAAATTACAGGTACCTCTGATGGCGAGGGACACTGGTAACAGGGAAAAGCTAATCCACACGCAAAATTCAGTCCAGCACTACTAGAAGTAGTGTGTATGAACAACGCATGTGCTCAACGTGAACTAGCGCACACAAAAACACACACACATGAAACAAATGGTTAATTAATACGCTAGGGTTTGACAAAGATGTACACAAGGTTGTTCACTCCTGCACTTCGTAGCTAACTTGTATTATTGTGTGATGGCAAGCCGGAAAACCAAACTTAAACTACACCAATGAATGGCAGAACTGGGTAAAGACATATGAAGACAACCGTAAAGATTGTCTGACAGGTGTTGAAAAAGACATAATGCTGGATGAGTTGGCAGAAAGGCACAGAAGGTGTTCTTCTTATTCTCTAGATGCCTGGTCTTGAACAGATTTTGACAATCGTAAATCCTCACAGCTCAATGACGTTTCATACTTTCAAAAAGTTCATGTTGCTTATTTTATTATATTTTATTCCGCTGATTGAGCTCTCCTCATGCACCCACCTCTGCCTCTTTTGCCTGGTATTTAACAAATTTCTTTGCACTTTTCCAACGTGTACAGATTATTTTATTAAACTTGGTGATTTCTTCGAATCTACCACGTATTAGCCTTTGTTTACTGTAGTAGAAATTATTGAACTTCGTGTTTTCTTTCGAATCTACCATACATTCAGCTTTGTTACTATTTAGTGATAATCTGTGTATATCGCCCTTCTCCTACTTGCCTTGCCTAGAATGGTTAACAGACGAATTATGCGAATTAAACAGTGTCATGGGCATGATAGAGTACTGACATATTATATAAAACATGTTCTGTTGTTACTCAGTGAATGATGGAACATAAACGAAGAAATAAGAAGAGCATGGACCTCAGAGCCACATATTTTAACCCCGGGACTACCACAGGGATCTGTAATCTCACCGGTGCTCTTTAATGTGTATACGAGCAAGAATTGCACACCTAGAAGTACCAGGGGTTGGAAGGATACTAACATTTGCAGAGGCTATTCTTGCATATAGGCAGGGGAGAGATAGGGAGCAAACAGTCTAGGAGCTACAGGCAACAGTAGACAATGTGATTGACTGGTGCACTGAAATGAGTGCTGTCATCCACCCGGAAAAGGCAGCTGTTTTTTGGTGCTCTCTAGACAACAGGATTGTGAGAGCTGATGTCCCAAGTCTCGTGATAGATGGTAGACGCGTCAACAGAGAGAACAAACTGAAGTATCTGGGAATCACATTTCACAGGAACCTGTCCTTCAAGGACCATGTGGAGACGGTTGTGACAAGATCTCAAAAGGGACTCAATGCACTTAAAACTATGGCTGCAATGTACACAGAGCAGAGAATGCTTTTCACACTATACCAGCACTTGATCCTCTCAGTGATTGATTATGGATTAGGACTGCTCACTGTCTCAAAGAGTCAGTTGGTGAAATATGAGCGCATAAAGAACGAGCTATGCGGGTCATTCTGGGATACAC
This sequence comes from Cepaea nemoralis, assembly GCA_014155875.1. Lineage (NCBI taxonomy): Eukaryota > Metazoa > Mollusca > Gastropoda > Stylommatophora > Helicidae > Cepaea > Cepaea nemoralis. The sequence goes on along the minus strand of JACEFZ010010356.1, from coordinate 43,684 downwards.
CAGAGACACCCCTGTAGTGTGTATGCGTTACATCCTGGGTCTGCCGACTGTTGCTGGTAGGCTCAAGGTGATGCAGGCGAAGGCATACCTCAGAGTAGCTGCAGACACAGATCACCCGCTGCATGAGGCGCTGGACGCAGTTAAGGGTCAGCGACTGATAAGATGGAAATCATGGATGGCTCAGGCGGAGGATACGATCAGACAGGTGTGCCTCTTGGAGAACATTAGGCGAGGAGAAGAGTGGGTCAGAGTGCCAGCGGAGCAGTCAGAGTTATAATCACATTGAGCCGGGAGTGCAGGGAGTGATCAGCAGGAGCCACGGAAGAGGCAATCTAGCAACTAATCCAAGATAACGCTCGCTTGGGTGATTTGATTATCTACACAGATTGATCGGTGTTGAGAGGTAGTGTGACAAGACCCCCGGGGCATGGACAGGTAATGTACACTTAGATATATCCCCCGCACTTGCTCCGACCACCTCACTAGGACTTTCCGTCGACTAGGCCCCCTACGAACCGGGACACCTGTTTTCTCTCTTCCCACCTATGGATACCCACCCACATAGGGCTCCGACAAGACAACAGTCGTATCCTCACTCAAAGGCATGGTAACAAAATCAAAGTTTAATTTCAAACTAATTTAAAATAAATTCAAAAGTGGGATGGCTGAAAAGCCTGGATAGAAGAATGTCTATGTACATCTCAGAAGCATAGAGGTGAGAAGAACTAAAGATGATCGGTCTTTCATCATGTAGAGTGTGATCTATGTTCGTGCGTGTGTCCAGTCGTTGCTGTGAACTCACCCGGCCAATTTCCTGTACTGAGGACCTCTAACGTGTCGACACTGCCGGCGTGTTCCAAGTTCATCTGGGGTAAGAGATCGGGACAGCCATGCCCTTGCCCGATATCTGACTGATACTGCAACATAATAACTTGATGTCGTCACCCGATGACGTAATCAACCACACCAAATTTCTCACTACTGATGAAACAGGGTGACCCTAGGAATCCAGGCGTCCCCTCTGATGTTAACCACTGTAAAGCAAGACTAGAGCGTGGTAGCTCTGCAGCAGAATAAAGTCACTAGAATAAGGTAATCAACAGCACCCAGTAAGAGTGTGGTGGCTCCGAACACTAGCAATGTCACTGGACTGTCCTCAACAACTTAACCTTGGAGTGTGGTATCTATCTACCAAAACAGTGTTCATGAGTTCATCACAAATGAAGACTACCATTGGAGTTGCAAAACTCCGGTCAAGTTCAATGTTATCAAAATGTTCAGACTGGTGGTATAACCTTGAAGCTGGATAGCTCTCTACCTTGTCAACATCACTAAGACCCGGCTGGGTCTGAAACATTTTGATACTTGCCATCTTCCGTTGATTCTTAACAACAGTTCAATTCAGAATACTCAAGGTGAATGCGTATCATCACTAACACATAGAGTCTTCACTCTATGTGAGAGTTCTATATGAGAATACCTGAATACCTTACAGGCGCAAGTCCAGTTTAGACGCTTCAGCTGCAGATCCCTTCTGGGTAGGTCAACCTACAGTCGTCAGACTTCACGGGTGTCCCTGGTTGAATACACCGTGATATAACTCATAACTCACGTGGCTCGTATGCATTGACTATTGTGTATTCAAGATCATGGAACCACTCCCAGTATAGCCACAATCCATCATAATGATTTGCACTGGAGCGAGCTGGCCCATAAGAGTTTCATAATGTCTTTCAGAGTCTTCAGCACACAAAACAGATCCTGAAAACAAGGAGGTCAGTGAGAAAATTCGGCTACAACTTCGACTTACAAGCACATAAACATCATCATTCATCAGATATATGTATATATATATATATATATATATATATATATATATATATATATATATATATATATATATATATATATATATATATACTAATAATAACATGGTATATACGATAATCTATCCTGACAAGGATGTTCATGCATATGAGTGCATCAGTGAGTAAGCAGCTAGTCGAATATCTCGTCTGGGCACCATCTGTCTTGAAAGAATCGGCGTAGTCCATCTGACCCTGATCATAGGAGTCTACTACTTGGTGCTATCTCCTTTCCCTATCATCCATCTGCAACTGTATAATACACCTACTATCCAATTCAGTGTAGTAGTGTTATTTTATGTGGTAGTAGTAGTTATGGAGGTGTCCAGCCGGACAATCCCTCCTCAACATCACAACTCAACAATTAATTAATAACTTAACCCATTAATTAATTAATTAAATCATAATTCATTAATAACTGAAAGTATTAATAAATTAACTAAGAAAGCAACACTTTGGTTCTGGGATCTCTGTCCCAGGACAGATAGAACCTCTCTTGATGAGCCCTCATCTTGAAGGTCAAGACTGCCCAGATCAATCCCATATTGGTGGCAATCCACCCCCGTTGTCTTTTCACCAGATCAGCTGTGGATAACGAGTTAACGGCTTCCATGGCAGGTTAGGCCACGTCATCCCATTTACAATGACACCCAGCAACTCATCCCATAAATCCCCATTGTCTCCCTGTAAGTGTAGCAAAACCCTCTTATGTAGCACCCTCCTCCTAATAGATATGTCCCTCACTAACAGGAACGGGTTTACAAAGAGGAGTAGAGCAATTCATTAAACGTCTCGTTCGAATCTTGGTTCGGTACAAAGGCAAACGCCCTCGGTTACGACGCGTCGTCTCACTAACGGTCGGTCATTAGGATTTAGCAAGTAGTAACAGTATCGCAATTCCACAGGCAATAAATAAATACCATAAGCATTGTAACTACACACTATATAGAAAGAGTAACAGGACTGTTACCTTAACACAGCAATATTTTCACTGCACGACCATATGGAAATCACACAACACCTTGGTTTCTTGAAATAGCACAGCTTCATTTAGCTAAAGCATATCACACACTACTAACTATCAAAAGCATTGTCCACATCACTAGCTAGCTACAGCATACATTACTTTATTAACTAGCTACAAGTTTTAACACATTACTAGATAGCTAAAACATATATCATATTACTAGCTAGCCAAAGCATAGAACACATCACTAGCCAACTAATGCATCTAACACATCACCAGCCAGCTATTCAATCAATAAACAATTAGATCAACACCAATGTTAAGCCTACAGTTATTAGATTGACAAACGTACGCTCACAAATAGCAGTGGGAATTTCCTAGCAATTATATAGCTTTAACAAATAAATGTGAATACTATCAACATACCAAGATTATGTTTATTTCCTTCTACAACGCCTGCTAAAGGACTCAGAAGTAAATCTAATCTAAACACGCAACAGTGTGCTAGCACTGGGAAACACCTTTAATGAACAGGGGCCTCTGGCCTAGATTCTAACTCGGCCGATCAATACTTGTAATTACTTATTAATGAGATCGGACGGAAAACATAGCGTGCCGATAAATTTCATTTTCGCGGATTGCATTTCGGTAAGAACAAATAATAATTACTTGTTTCAATTACCTCATGTCTAGAGACACGGCATATATCAGCTGTATCGTTGTCGGGCACTAGCTAGCCTTGAAGACATCAATTCTACAGGTCTGACAATGTGACCGTCTAGGTTAATTGGAGCTTGGCGACTGGGGCAAACTAAGCCAACCTGTGGAGTTTTCCACTCGGCCCTCGAATTTCTAATGTTTCACGGAGAAAGTCAAATTCCCGTGATACACCTGTGACATGATGTACTACGTGACAGGGACATCTCGTAAACTCAACCGGTCATTTCTCTCGGCGTTTCAAGAAACGTCCAGAACAGACAAATTTAGCCTGGATTCTCCAGGATATCTTCTTCTTCTTCTTTTTCTTCTTCTTCTTCTTCTTTCGTTCGCCTGAAATATGCTTATAACTGCAATGTTGTCTCTCGTATGAATCCAACAGTCTTTTTTAGTTCATTCACCGGTCCATAGATTTTATCTTCCACTGTTGTCTCTCTAGGCCAGAAGGTTCGCCTGGATATGTTGTAGTTTGGGCAATCCCGGAGTATGTGCGCTGCTGTCTGCGACGCCAAACCACATGTGCACATGGCTGAGTCACCAATCTTGAATTTTGTATACATGTGGTTGCGTAATCTATTGTGTCCTGTTCTGATATAATTAGCCTGGACTGGAGACCACTCGCCTAGCGCCGGCCAATAGAGGATTCCCCAGCGTGAAGGCACGTGTACAGGGTCATTTCATCACAGATAGGAGAAGTACTTAGGGGTTCTTAGCAAAAGCTAATGGTCGACGTTTGGTGCAGGAGAGCCTGGCATGATACCACAACATCTAGCTTAAGAATGGACGTGGAGGCGGTCAGTGCAGCATTCCGCTGGATGGAGAATACGATACACACACATCGTGATTGTAACTGACTCAGAAAGCATGCTGAGGAGGGTGATGACAGGCAAGCTTCGGGCAGAGTGGCTAGCTTCGCTTCGGAGGTCACAGGTGGCAAGCATCGTCTGTATCTTTTCTACGGGGCATGCCGGTGTTCTGGGGAATGAACAGGCGGACAGATTGGCTGGTTCTGAAAAACTTGGTGAAGTATTGATGCATGACAAGGCAGACGTGGTTGCGGCCTTGTGTAAGCACGTGTACACCTCTGAGGAGCAAAGTGATCACCATGGTATGGCAAGAATGAGACAGCGGGGAGTGACGAGGGGATCTGGCGGACGCTCGATGCTCACAAGAAAGGCGAGACGGACATATAATCAGATTGCTACTGTACTAAAGGTGTTGGTTATTATATGATATTATTTATGGCTGTCTCCTCTAATTGTCTTTCCGCATACACGTGTCCATCTGTCACAATATCTTTCAGTTGTTATTTTCCCACACTGTTGCAACAAATTATTGCTTCCTTTATCTGATGTTTCTGATAACTTGTCTTAGTGTCTTAACCTCTTTCTAGAATTGCAGATTATTCATTTTGGCCATCCAAGGAATTTTCAGCATTCTTATGTAAATCAACATCTCTGAAGCTTCTGTAGATCGCTTGGTTTATTTACTAACTGGCCATGATTTACTGCCAAATGTTAAAACGGGTGCTATGTAACATTGAAGAATTATGTTTGTGACAAGCATTTATTGCATAAGGTGTTCGGCATTTAATTAAATACTGTTTCTGCTTGATTAATTCCTTTCTTTATCTCTGTAAGACATCATTCTGAAGTCATCCATGTGGCTAGATATTAAACATCTGCATTTTCCCCAAAATATATTTTTGTTTACTTTAACATATTGGTCTTCACCAATCTCTGGTTTAATCTTGTATCTTACTCTTCTCATTATTATTTTCAGAACGGTGGAAGGCGGTATATCATCCATTTGATTCATCCAAAACACCAAGGACCGAGATCAATGGAGAAACATAAATGTCTACATCAGTTGGCAGGGCACATAATGCTGATGAAGATGGTCTGCATATCTCAAAATAATTACATGTGAAGAATGTCTACAATAATATATTTGAAGATTGAGCACAACCGACTACTGGCAACGCTGATAGTATTCCGGCACGAAATTCGGGCTGCCCACGTCAGATTGGAAGCACAATACTCGAGTTTCGCACTAGTTTGAGTTCGTCAGTAGTGCATCTCCCTGACTGGACCCGGGATCAAACCCGGATCATTGGCGTGTGAAGCGGGTATGTAATCATTAGACCACGCTGCTCGCGCTAGACGTGACCCAATTATCACACTAGAATATCACATCGTCACCCATCGTAGGCTATAGCTCAGCGTTTGCTTGATCGCCGCGAGTGACATCTCTCCATCGATCTGGCCCAGGATTATCAGGTCCTCTTGATCTGGCAAAGCACACCAGGCGCCTAACGTCCAGCGAGCAATGAACAACTTGATCAAGGAGTCTAGGGAAACTGATCACATCTATTGAAACAATACGTGTTAGATGTAGAATCACATGTAGAATCTTGATATTTGCAGGTGATGTGCTGGTGTACAGACAGGGCATAGATAGGGAAAGTTTGGCTGCAGATTTACAGATAGCTGTAAATAGGTGTAAGGACGCAGGGGCCGTTGTAAACCCAGATAAGGCATCAGTTGTGTGGTCCTCAATTGATAACCGGATTGTGAAGGTAGATGTCTTATGTATTGTATTAAATGGATGTCCTCTTAGTACAGAGAGTAAACTGAAGTACTTGCGTATCACCTTCGACAGGTATATGTCTTGTAAAGATCATGTGGATGCTTTGGTGGTGAAGGCTGGTAGGGGACTTAATGATTTGAGGACGATGGCAGCAACGATGGGACAAATACACACACACACACACACACACACACACACACACACACACACACACACATATATATATATATATATATATATATATATATATATATATATATATATATATATATATATATATATATATATATATATATATATATATTTTATATTTCTTTACACTGTCGTCAACTCTAAGAAGACTTTACTAGCAAACCAGGCCCGGCTTCGCCCAGTCCCTGGTGGGGAGCATTTCATTTAATTCATATAAGTAGTCATATAAGCTCCCGTTCCCGTTCCCGACTATCTATTTGTCTGTCTGTCTGTCTGATCCGGCCTGGCTTCGCCCAGCACCTGATGGGGAGCATCTCATTTAATTCATATAAGTAGTCATATAAGTTCCCGTTCCCGACTGTCTGTCTGTCTGTCTGTATGTATGTATGTATGTCTGTCTGTCCGTCCGTCCCTCTCTGTCTGTCTGTCTGTCTGTCTGTCTGCTTGTCTGTCTAATCATTTATTGGTTGCAGTTAGAACAACCTTAGATAAACGAAGACCAACTTACAAAAAGCATTAGAAAGAGCACTTGAAAGATCTTTACATCTTCCCCAACAATTAACTTGGGTAAATAGAGCGGCGGCAGCAGCAGCAGAAGAAGAAAAAGGAGGAGTAGGAGCTGGGAGGAGGAAGAGGGAGGTGGAGGAGGGAGGAGTAGGAGGGAGCAAGAGATAGGCGGAGAGAGGAGGAGGAGGGAAGAGGAGAGAGGAGGGAAGAGGAGAGAGGAGGAAGGAGGAGTAGGGAGGAATAGGAGAGAGGAGGAGGGATTAGGAGGAGGAGAAAGGAGGGAGGAGGAAGGAGGAGGGAGGAGGAAGGAGGAGGGAGGGGGAGGAAGAGGGAGGAGGAAAAGGGAGGAGGAAGGAGAAGGAGGAGGATGAGGAGGGAGAAGGAGGGAGGAGAAGAACGCAAAAGGAGGAGGGGGAGGAGGAGGAGCAATGAGGAGGAGAGAGTAGAAGAGGGAGGAGGAGGGAGATGGAGGAGGAGGAGAGAGGAGAAGGAGGGAGGAGGCTGAGGGAGAAGGAGGAAGGAGGAGGAAGATGGAGAAGGAGGAGGGAGGAGAAGGAGGGGGAGGAGGAGGGAGGATGAGGAGGAAGAGGGAGGAGGAGGGATGTGGAGGGAGAAGGAGGAGGGAGGAGGAGGGAAGAGGTAGAGGGAGGAGGAGGAGAGAGAATGAGGAGGGAGGAGGAGAAGGGAGGAGGAGGGATGAGGAGGAGGGAGGAGGAGAGGGAGGAGGAAGAGGGAGGACAAGAAGGAGGAGGGAGGAGGAGGGATGAAGGGAGGACGTAGGAGGAGGAGGGAGTAGGAGGAGAGAGGAGGAGAAGGGAGGAGGAAGGAAGAGAAGTGATTAGGAGGAGGGAAGAGGGCGAGGAGGTAGGAGGAGGAAGAGGGAGGAGGAGGGAGGAGGAGGAGGATGGAGGACGGAGAGAGTGGAGGGGGAGGGGAAGAGGAAGAGGGTAGGAGGAGGAGGGGAGAGGAGGAGGAGGAGGAGGAGGATATGCCTGTAGATTTAATAATGGCTGAAGTTGTTCCATGTCTTCTTAGAGTTGACGACAGTGTAAAGAAATATAAAATCTTCAAACTTGATAGAGATAAGGTAACTATTATTTATTTATTATGTTGTTAATAACCGACATGACTGTAGATAACTTCTTAAGCATAAAAAGATGAGTTACAATGTTATGCATTGTGCATTATTTTTATGAAAACTTTGAAAATGCCTTAAAGATTGTACCATTATTTATTATAACTCATATGCCTGTATATAACTATAGACAAAGAGTTTATAAATCTTTGAAAACGATGCAACAATATGACTATAAGGTATACTGAAAAGTTATTAAAAGTTATGCCCCTTGAAATAACTTTTCTAGAGTTAAGTCCCCTTGCTATATAGAAATTATATTGAAAAATGAAAAATTAAATAATATTAAGTAAGTAGCCAATTTCACACTAAAAAATATCACAGTTGGCAGCGCGGGAATGAGAGGAAGATGTGTAGAAAATTTCATCTCAATCGGATCGACCGTTCGCGAACGCATAAAGGACACACACACCCACACACATCCTTTTATATATATATATATATATATATATATATATATATATATATATATATATATATATATAATATATATATATATATCATTAAATGCCGAACACCTTATATATATATATATATATATATATGTGTGTGTGTGTGTGTGTGTGTGTGTGTGTGTGTGTGTGTGTGTATGTGTGTGTGTGTGTTAAATTTGTTTCATTATTTGCGCCTGGTATGAGAATAGACAATAGTATACGCATTCCGTTAGCACTGAATGTTGGGTTGCTCTCACAACCCGACACCCCACAGCTTCAGGCGAAGGAGCGCAATTGCGAGAGTACAAGCCTGATCATAGTATTAGTCTTTAGCTTGACCATGAAGGAGTAGGCGGAGAAAATTGAAATTTGGCACAGTGCTTATTCCTTCTCAGTGTAGCCACCACTGTATTAATGCATTTCTGCCAACTCTGCGTTACCTTGAAGAGACCTTCAGAATAAAACAACCTATTTTTTTTTTTCGAACTAAATCAGTTATCACAAGCCAGTATGACATCTTCGTAACTGTGAAAACGATTTCCTTTCAGCTGTTTTAAGGATCTTTGGAAAGAAAAATGTCTGATGGAGCCAAAGCTGGAGAATATTGTGAGTGTTGAAGAATTTCAATATTCAAATCGTTGGCAGTTTGTAGCACAAGCCGTGCTTTATGGGAGGGCGCGCTGTCTTGAAGCAAAGGCAGAATTTGTGTACGCACTATCCCTCGCTTTCTGGTCACAGCCTTTCTTAGCTTGATAAGGAGATCTGCATAGTACTGCCCATTAACCGTGTTGCCATGAAGCATGTAATCTTTCAATATGACACCTTTGACGTCCCAGAAAACAGTCAGCATCACTTTTCTAGCAGATTGTTGTGCTCTTGGCTTGACGTGTGTTGGCGAGCCCGGGGTTTTCCACTGCAGGCCGCACTTAAACTGCAAACATAATTTTGTACAGAAGCATACGAAGGACAGACTTCCTCAAACACTGGCTCCATCTCCCTGTGTATTTCTGTAGGTGTTTTTCCCTGTAACATCAAGAAATTTATCACACTCCGGGCGTCTGATTTCTCAATTGTTCTGAAAAACCGTTGGATGTGCAAATCTGGTCAATAGGGTGTGTTGTGCCGTGCACAATATCGGGAAAACCAGTTTAGGAGGGAAATTCATAATTCATATGTCCATTACAAATTGAATGAGCTATACATGTGCCAAATTTCAATGTTTTTCCGCCTATTCCTTCATGATCAGGCTAAAGACTTATGAGAAGCCCCCTGTACAACTTACAGACTAAATGTCATGGCAGGGCAGACCGTGTCCTTAGCATTCGTCGACAACTGGTCTAGGATCGAAACTCCCACAAGCGGACAGTTAGAGAAATGATTTGCTGATCAAGCAATCAATCAAGCTGGACTGACAGGCATGCATCACCATACATGACCCTTATTCGGCAATGAATTTCTATATGTTTCCACCCTTCACTGATAAAACCAAGGATAAAAAAACGCTTACCTCTTTGGTGCATGTCAAATGTGGGACTGTCAAATTTGAACTGTCTTTATGACGTCACCGTTTTTGTCTGCACCGCGATTTCACGTGCTGTACACTCTTGACATCCTTAGAAAAAATACTGCCAGGTTACAAGATAATGGCCTATGTATTGTAATTTATATCACACTTTAAGCGTTTTCATATGAGGTCACCTTGTATTTACGTTTCTTCACGGGGTTTGTTAGTTGAATCACAGTGCGTCAGAATGTCGTTTACTGCTGACGTGGTAACATCTGAGAAACAACATGCGGAACGTGTCTCTATACTTAGAACTCATTTTAAAGTACAGAAAAATATTAACACTAGAATTGATTGTTTCGAATACGAACACAAACGACAATAAAGCATCGAAGAGATCTGAGTATCTTCCTGCAGCGGCCAGTCCAGGTTCAAAGAAAGATGCCGTTAACAATAACACACTAGGTGTGTATGAAGCTATTAATATCCCAGCAATTAAAATAACTAAGTTCACAAGTTTCCTGTCTCTGAATGACGTAGACAATGACTGTGTCTTGGTCATATTTCGCCAGTTGTTCTTCTGTTTGACTTTGCCAGTTAAAACTGCAGTAAGAACAACTACAGCCACGAAAATAATGATTCCAAGCATTGTCGTTATTATATATATGACTCGATCTGGTGTTCTGTTTTCTGCAATTACGTATCCTAGAAGAGTTTTGTTCAGTTCCGGGTAAAATTTCCACTCAATCTTATTTGTAAAGTACATAGGGATGGAGGAGCATGTTGGTAGGATTAATATAGCACAGATGATCATGGCGGTTCGTCGGGGAGTGATCATCTGTTTGATTTTTAGAGGGAAGACTACACACAGGAATCTCTCCACGGTAATGTACACAGTTATTAGGAAAGTGATTCTTGAAAAATTCATTCGTGGTAATCCTGATACGTACATAATCTCTAAAGGAGCTATGAGGATGTCAGCTTTTTGAAACAGTGGGTTGAAACAGATACTGACCCACAGCTGGAGAATTAAGCTGCACAAATCGGATATGGCCAGTGCGAAGAAGCTGATGTTGATGGTCGTATCCAGACCTTGTTTTAGAAACACCACTAAGTTGATGGCGTTGGTGACGATTCCAAATACGCTGACAAAGGTGCATAGAATTACGTTGTTTACAACTTGTATAATATGTATGTTGCCGTTACTAATCAGTCCTTTCTCAGAAGGTATGTTTATACTTGCGTTTTCAGTGGAATCTACCTGCGTGTCTTCGAGTAACTCCATAGCAAACAGAAATTTTTCTTTGCTTTCTTTTCTGTTGTATGAGATGCAAACTATTGTGGTTTATATTTGCTTCTCCTTATTAGCTTTTGTTATAATTCATCCTCGATACGAATGTGACGGTTCTTCTACGTTTCATACGTCTTGTTTCTTTGTCATGTGTGTGAGATTTTTCTCCTAACAAAGAACCATTTACTATGATACTTTAAGCAACGTGGCAACTTTCTATAAGATTGTATTGTATTAGTCTTTTTCTGGGTGCTATGCTCTTTAGCGTGATACTTAAATTGCCTGTTGGCCCGGCGACCATGTATTCAAATCTCTTTCGAGGATAGGTATTTTACACTGAAATGGGCTCCTAGGTAGATCCAGCCTAAAATTTCTAGGAGAAAATGTCCTGAGAAGTAAAGGTGACTGCAATATACTAACCACATCTCTCATCGAGTGTCTATTGGTCTAAAGGTATGCGGCTACCACCATATTCACAATAGTGTCTTGGTGTGAAAAGTTAGTACTTAAAACAATGCATTTACGTGTTCATTTTGTTTCACATGTTCATTTTGTTTCACATGTTCATTTTGTTTCACATGTTCATTTTGTCAAGTCGTGCCGACCACTGTTAGCTTCAGTGACGTCATATAATGTTAACAATAGTTATGTGAAGAAATACCATCATTATAATTTATGTTGGCGATCACTGTTGTGCTGTGTACGGGAGAGGCATATAACAAGCCTAGCTGAATTTATCTAACATGCCATACTGGTATAAACGCACAAAGCAATTGATGACAAGAATGCAAGATTGATTACTGTCAGTCAGCTCTTATTTCTGACTCTGTCTCAAATTGCATTCAGTTTCATTTTTCACTCTTAATGTCGTGCTCAGTCTCAATGAAATTACCAGAGTCATCAGACTAATGGTATTATTTAGATTGTGTGGGGTTGCCCTAGTCAGGTCTTAAATATGACTGAGCTACCGTATGACGTGCCTGTCTTCCTGGCCTAGGGGTTAGAGGTTAGCAACTTTTTCCGTAATTCCGTTTACTCTCGTGAGCAACGTTACGACGGCGAAAATCGGTAGCGGTTCTCGCCGCGTTGGTAACTTACGGGGTATGTGAGCCAGTCGCTCAGAAAGCAATGGCAAACTACTGAGCGTAATCTTGCCAAGAAATCAACAATCAGCTGAAAGATGCTTCTTGTTGACATCGATGTCCTTCCTATAAAGGATATGCAAACAGTTATTACCTTATGACAGTAGACGGTACTACCTGCTTTCTGTTAACGCTGAATGCTGCGCGACGCTTCCAAACTTAACACCCAACATTGTGCCAACAGCTTTGGGCGGAGTAGCACAACTGGAAGGCTACAAGCCTTACCCTAGTGCGAGGAAATGCGACCTAAGAGCTAAATGTCACGGCATTTTCTTAGCCTTTATCGGCAACTGGTCTAGGATGCAAGCTCTGACAGACAGAAAGTTAGAGCATCGCTGTGCTGATCCGTCACCTTCTGCAGATTGTCTTGTTCCAGACGTATTGCCGCTAACTTTCCTCTGGAGTAAACTAGGTAGGCCGAGAGAGGGATCATGCTGGATGGGCAACACATAATCTCTAAATTCAGCCTAGGCGATTTTAATAGGAGGTATATAACTACATTTTACAAACTATCGTCTGTCAAGATGGCAAGGTGCCAGGCAGTAGCGTTGCACACTTAACTTCACGTTTTTGGTTTGCTGTGTTTTAAGAATCACAATAATAACTGCATCTATAGCTGACGCTTAGTACAATCAGGGTTACACAAATACGAAGATTATCTACCTCATCCACGTAATCATGATGCACCATTCATGAGACAAGGGTACGTATTTGGTCAATATTATCAACACGGCTGTTATCAAGTTGACCAATCAGCGAACTACGTCCCGATGTATAATTCCTTTGAACTTTTAGTCTTGTCAGACATTGTATGTTTAATTTCTATCTCGCTTATCTTTATTTTGTTTCAAGCAAACGTTGAAATTGAATCAAAAAGCTAAAGATCGATATCTTTCACGTCGCGCGCTCAAATATAGATTTTTAAAATTGCACTTTGGCAAACTGTAATAGTAACGTAATTCTGTTATTATGATTTTAACTAAAATAATGCGCAATGGCGTTCTGGACAAACTTTTGTATTATTAGAGAAGATGTTGAAATATTACAATGTCAAAACTATGAGAATTTCCCTTGACGTTTAAGCACAGTACTACCATTATAGCTTAATATATTATTATGTACTTTAGTTTACCACATTACCGTACTTTGTAACTTACATGGTGTTGGACATTTACCGGACAAACACCATAATAGCATGAGCATTTTACGATCACAGTGTAAACAGCCTTAGACAACACTGTTCAACGGACGCGTTGCCTGTAATCTCATCATGTAATTAAAGTTAGTGGATAACAATTTCTGGAATTCACTTTGTCGTGTTACATTGTAGACTTTAAAGTACATGTACCCGAATGCTTCGAGCAATACAACAGCGTATCACCATCTTTCCCCCACTTTAGTCTTCATTCGTTGCTTAACACAAATCAGGCAAAAAACCCCCAAACCTGCAAGGGAGATTGGTAGGTAAGAAGTATTCGGCGCCAACACTGGCCCCATATGCATCAAATCAAACACATCAACAACCTTCAAATTACACTAATTTGTTTTCACATAATTAGGGAAGCATCCCCATATGGATATAGTTGAAGCATGGGTATCAATCCCATGTCAGATGACCTCGAGATCAGCCCGTCAGACTTGATTCAGTTCCGAGAGGTTCGAGTCTGATCAACATGGTACTCGTCATACCACTACCTTTCTCATGTATGCTGCTGCTAGGCTTGGGTAGCTGCAATATTTCTATTACTCTACAATAGAAATAGAAACTAAATCTCAAGGAAAGTAGGTCCCCAGACCTCTCCCCATCATCGGGCATACAATCATCGTTAACAAATTTAATAAAATCATAAATTAAATTAATCAGAAAGGGAGATTTGCAACATAGACAGCAAAGTGAAAGAAAATACAAAATTCCTTTGTTTCACTGTAAGATGTTGGCATGTAAACAGGTTGCGATTTTCATATAAAAACCGATGAAGATCAATCAGAGATGAAGATGTTTTCTTGCAAAAAGTTCTACAGTTGTGCCAAAGAGAGACGAAATTTGGTACAAGTTTATCTGAAGAAATATCATGAAAGAGTAGATTTAGTGTCAAGAAATTCAAAAGCAATATCACCAGTTTGGATTTGTGTCATACAGAAAAACGTGGAAGCATTAAGAAAGAAGGTATTTTATTACTAGACAGATCAGTGAAACATCACGCTACAAGGCTGTTGTTTATTTTAGGACATGATGAAGAATATTTGTTAAAAGAAATAAGGTGGAAACATCAGAGGACTAGATTATCTGTTAATGAGAAATCGTAGAAAGATCACGGCAGAAGGCTGTTGATGGGCACATATCGTTGAAACAACACTGGATAAGAATGTTAATAAGGACATATCGTATAAACATCACTGGAGAAGGCTGTTAATAAAGACATATCGTAGAAACCTGTCGGGAGAAGGCACCTTGTAAAGAATATATCGTAGAAACATCACGGGAGAAGGTTGTTAATAAGGACATATCGTAGAAACATCACGGGGGAACGCTCCTTGTAAAGAATATATCGTATAAACACCACAGAACGCTGTTAATAGGGACATATCGTAGAAACCTCACGGGAGAAGGCTCCTTGTACAGAATATACCGTAGAAACATCACGGGAGAAGGCTCCTTGTAAAGAACTGTAACAGGGTGGCCTTGGTTGTTGGGAGTGAACACAAGAGCCGAGGTATCTCCAGCACTCACGTGTATACTAACCCCAGGGGCTGGACAGGTAGATACACTATGGCTACTGGTACTGGCCACCTTCGTCAGGTTACAAGTGTTATGAGTCTACAAGCCCCGCCCAGATTCTAGACCTCTACTAACTACCCTCTACCTAGGGACCTTAAACCCTGAGGCCTCGTCCAAGGCCACACCCAATAACTGTAGAAAAGACATGTCATAAATCAAACAGTTTAATCCACACTGGAGACACAGGAAGGAATTGAATATCCTGATAGAAGATAATCTATTTAGAATATAGAAAATAGGTCAGAGAAAGAGTCAGAGATGATTCCAATTTCATCATGAGGATGGATGGAAGACTTGCTGTGTATGTTCCGTCTAGTCGGTCTGATGAACTCACCGGGCTCTCTCCCAGCACGGTTGACTGGAACCTTGGAGACTGCTCTGCTCCAAGAACTCGATAAGCGATGAATGGAGTTAACCACTCGGATCACCACTTACTAGATGAAATTACCACCACAGTACTATCCAGATGCGTTAATGTCTAATGTCACTTTGACTGTTCTCACGATACAGACTGAGTGGGAGACCATCTACGCGGAGGTGTCCCCAGGTAATGCACAATAACAGCATCCATGTTCCTCAAAAGATCAACAAAATGTTCATTGAATATATTTACATATCCCTGGTTGGGTAAAGTTTCTGCAGCGCTGTTCTAGTATAGTCCCTAAACTATAGCTTCTCATATCAGAATTAAAGCACAGTTCTCGTGAATGTTTGTAAACTCTGGCAGATGATGTCAGAACAGGTAGACAAGTTCAAGATTGATCTGACTCTACCTGAGTCTTATCCCATATGATCATCAAACTTAGCACACAGTAGTTAATGAAACATAACAAAGTCACGGGTCGTCTGACCTGTTGACAATCAAGTACTGTAGAACACATTCTTCTAGCTGGTATCAACGCTTAAAGTGTCACGTGCTTCTGGTAGGATCTGAACTTATTATGTTTGTATAATATTCAGTAACACGAAGACGCTAAAATTGTGTGGGTCTAATCATGACCTGGCTCTGCTTCAGACGTTGTTACGACACCCATATTGGTGCTATATAAGTACTACCTGTTCTTTCCGACGGTTAGGCAGCTGTTAACAACGGCAATGGACTCGATGGGCTCCCAAAGCTATGACAATACCCCAACTTGGCATGTCTCCCTGGACTGAGCGTGTCACCATCTTTCCACTGTAGTCTTCATTCGTTGATTAACACAAATCAGGTAACCCCTGCAAGAAAGAACGGTAGGTGAGAGTATTCGGCACCAACACTGGTCCATATGCATCAAATCAATAAATCATCAGTAAATCAACAGCCTTTAACTTACACTAATATGTTTTCACATAATTAGGGAATCATCCCTATATGGATAGAGTTGAAGCATGGGTATCAATCCAATGTCAGATGACCTCGAGATCAGCCCGTCCGACTAGATTCAGTTCCGAGAGGTTCGAAGTCTGATCATATGGTACTCTCATACCACTACCTTTCTCAGTGTCTGCTGCTGCTAGGATGGGTAGCTGCAATATTTCTATTTACTACATAGAATAGAAACTAAATCTCCAGGGAAAGTAGGTCCCCAGACCTCTCCCCATCATCGGGCATACAATTCATGTTAACAAATTAATTACTAAATCATAAATTAATTAACAGCTTATTAACCTGTCCAATGTGCAATCTTTCCCTTTCGCTGGTAGGTGATCCTTCCCACATCAGAGCGACACTCTTCTTGATTTACCTCCTGCCTGGAGGAAAGAAGTCATCTATCTTAAAACATGTATAAACGACCAAATGTTCAAGGTGGACACTCCTGTTCGGGTCTCCTACCTTTTAAATGTGAGTGGGTGGAGGATGTATGTGTGGGTGGTAAGGATGTTTGTAGGTGGAGGATGTGCGAGTGGGTTGGGAGATGTGTGGGCGGGGATGTGTATGGGGAATGTATGTGGGGGATGTGTGTGTGGGGGGAATGTGTTTATGGGTGGAGTTTTGTGTGGGAGGGGAGATGTGTGAGAGGTGGGGGAGGTGTGGGATGTGCAGGTGATTGAAGGATGTATGCGAGGATGGGAGATGTGTGTTTGGCTGGGTGGTTGGGGTGTGTGTGGGTGGGAGGGTAGATTTGAGATGCATGTGTTGATGGGCGCGTGGGTGATGTGTTGATGTGAGAGTTTGATGGATGAGTACGTGAGTGGGTGGATGTGTGTAGGAGATGAGTGTATGGGTGGGGGGAGGTGTGTAGTTGTGAGAAGATGTGTGTGAGCGGTGGATGTGTGTGGGTGGGGTATATGTGGGTGGCGGGATGTGTGTGGGTGGGAGGTTGTGTTTTTGGGTTATGGGTGAGGAATATGTGTGGGCAGGTGGGGAGATGTGTTTATGGGTGGGGATGTGTGTATAGGTGGGGATGTGTAGTTGAGAGGTGGCGAATATTGGGTGGGTGAGTAGGTGTAGGTTGGCTGATGTGTGTGTGAGTGGGTGGGGAAAATTGTGAGAGTGCGGGATATGTGTGTGGATACGTGCGGGATGTGTGGGTTGGCGGTGGTATGTGTGTTTGTGTGGTTTCTTCTTCTTCTTCTTCTTCTTCTTCTTCTTCTTCTTCTTCTTCTTCTTCTTCTCCTCCTCCTCTTCCTCCTCCTCCTCCTCCTTCTTCTTCTTCTTCTTCTTCTTCTTCTTCTTCTTCTTCTTCTTCTTCTTCTTCTTCTTCTTCTTCTTCTTCTTCTTCTTCTTCTTCTTCTTCTTCTTCTTCTTCTTCTTCTTCTTCTTCTTGGGGAAATGTGTGTGAGTGGGGGATCAGTGCGTGTGTGGCGGCATGTATGTTCGCCTGGTTATGTGTGAGTACGTGGAGGTATGTGTGGTTGGGTGGGGGAGGTTTGGTGGGTGGGGGATGTGTTGGTGGCTGCGGGATATGAGGGTGGATGGGGGATGTGTCTCACAATATTGAAATATGCACTGTGTACGTTTACAATTTTCATTTGATAATTTTTGTTTGTTTTCTCATGTGAATGTATCATGCGTAATATGCATTGTTTATGCTTACAAAATCCATTTGACAATGTTTTTTTCCCCTATGTTAATGTAACATGCACTTTTGATGAATGAAGGATGAGTGATTGAAAGGGTCGAATGTAAGACTGGCCTGCGTGCCCAAATTGTTACCCTTTTAAAATAAAGTTTGTTCGTTCGTTCGTTCTTCCCAAGCGGATTAGCCTCGGTCCGTGACCGAACTGCTCAGCTTGTCTGGATTGCCAGTCACATACATAGGAGACTTGCAAGAAGTCCCATATCTCATTTTTCTCAGTGTCTCATTCAACATCCATGCGTCTTTCCTAACACTTATCACACAAGCACTCAAGTACTCATGCCAGTATGAACAGAACACAGGAAAGTGAAGAAAAGACCCTCGATTGCTTTCTCAAAGAATCGCGATAATAAAGCACAGGCATATCGCCTCGAACCACTTCGTAACTCGGTCAGTCGCTCATTTAGGTATCGCACTTCATTACCTAATATATACGCCACAACACTACAATAGATATACATCACACACGTATATGATCACTACTGCACAGAGCTACACACTTCCAAGAAATGATATCATTACTATTTGGCTATCACAAATTAGCTACATCACTTCCTCTGGCTTAGCAGGACGCGCCCTGCTTTATCTAGACTATTCACATCACTGTCTGAATTCCACACAATATCAGCTTAACTGCCTAGTCAAGAAGCATCACTGACAGAAGACACTGAACTAACATAATTTAGGTCCACACAGTCAAGGCATTTTTCTTGCATTTGTCGCAATGAGAATATCATATTAATGGTAGACCGGTTCTTTCGAAAGCCACACTGTGATTCAGGGTAGACTTGATCTGCTAGGACTTGGAGTCTGCGCAGAACAATTCTGGCTAAATCTTTTCCAACAATACACAGAAGTGTGATACCCCTATAGTTGTTGCAGTCGCTCCGATCGCCCTTGTTCTTGTACAGTGTTATGATGCTTGAATCTTTGAAATCCTGAGGGACTTGTCCTTCTCGCCAGCATAGCTCTGTTAGCTGGTGGATCTGTAGAGTGAGTTCGTCTTGCCCACTCTTGATAACCTCTATTGGAATCCCATCTTTACTTGAGCCTTGCCAGATGCAAGTTCATTTATAGCACACTTAACTTCTGTTATGGTGGGAAGTGCGTCCAGGTGGCCAAGTGTTGGTATAGAATCTATGTCAAGGTTTTCAATTGTGCACTTCTTTTGATCATTGGACCGCAGGCTTTCTTTATTCCTTCAAATATGCTTCTCATGTTTCCCTTATCACTTGCGATTTGAATGGACTCACATAACTTGATCCAATAATCATTTGTACATTGCGTGGCAGCCTTTTGCACACCCTTCCTAGCTTGCTTTAGCTCACTCAGAGTGTTACGCGTTCGTCTTTCCTTTTTTCTTAAGAGAGTTATCTTCTTCTTATCAATCAAGGGCTGTAGAGTCTGGCTGTTTGCCGCAAACTGGTCCTGGCTCTTATGATCCACAGTGCCGTAAACCCCTACGGCAGTTTTATAAAGAGTTTCCTTAAGTTGACCCCACTTTTAATTTACTGTACAATTTCCTGGTGTATCAGTGAAAGCATCTTTAAGTTGCTTATGAAACTGCAAGCACTTTTCAGGATCGTGAGTGTTAATACTATTAATCCTGGGGCTAGATTTGTGTTTAGCTGTGTAGATTCTCTTTGGTCTCAGTCTAACTCTTGCAACAAGCAAAGAATGATCTGTATCACAGTCAGCACTGTGGTAACTTCAGGTCAATGATATATGGTTCAGATGTTGTCTCCGTGTGATGATGAAGTCCAGCTGGTGCCAATGGCCGGATCTTGGATGATTCCATGTGACCTTATGCAGATCTTTTGTTTTAAAAAAGGAGTTTGTAATACATAGGTCATTTCTTTTGCAATGCTCGAGCAGCCTTTGCCCATTTTCATTCATGCGACGGATGTTGTATTTTCCAAGGCACACTGGCCATGAACTTGAGTCCTTTCCAAAAGAAGCATTGAAATCACCGAGCATATAAATGTAGTCAGATTTTGGAACTGCCTTGATCACGGAGTCTAACTCCTCATAGAACGAATCCTTCACATTATCAGAGGAATCGAGTTTCGGTGCATATGCCGTAATAACGGTAACAAAACCACAAGAGGTTGCCAAGCGCAGGGATAATAGTCTTTCATTTCCTCCTGCTGGAATTTCAATCATATCCAGTAACGAATTCTTCACTGCAAAGCCCACACCGTGTTGCCTTTTTTCTGCCTGCCCTCTACCCTTCCCAAAAAAAAGTGTAATTGGTTTCCCTGAGTGACCCTTCCTCGGCAAGGCGAGTCTCCTGCAGGCCAGCAATATCAATGTTAAGACGATTGAGTTCGGCATCAATCACAGTCGTTTTTTTTTTTTTTTTCACAACGTCAATATTGGTCAAGATAGTGAAAAATCCTGGAGACATGGTTCTCACGTTTCAGGTTGCAAGCCGAAGCTTGAGGTTTCTATTTTTTTTATTAGTACCTGGTGCATTGGTTTTACAGCCTGCGATTCATATTTTGTCCTAGCCCCAAGCACCTATTGAAGCAGGCAGGCTTTGGCGGATCAGCACCCAACTGGCCGGGGGCTGCCCAGCTTGAGGCGGGCGGTAGCTGATCAGTGACACCTGTAGGTGTCTCCCACCGTCAGAGGCACCGCGTGGCGCCCCATGTCTACGCCATTTGACAGGGACTTATACCCCGTAACAGTTGCCTCTCGCTTTGAATTAGAGACCGGTTAAGACCAGGTGTGGAGTTATATGCCTCTCCATAGCACAAAGACTGGGCTAAAATATAGAGATCATGTGTTGCCCATGCAGCATGATCCCTCTCTCGGCCTGCCGAGTTCACCTCAGAGGAAAGGTAACACCTCTACATCTGGAACAAAACAAGCTGCAGAAGCTGCCAGATCAGCAAAGCAATGCTCTAACTGTCCGCCTGTCGGAGCTTCGATCCTAGACCAGCTGCCAACCAAGGCTTAGGGCCTGGTCTGCCCTGCCATGACATTTTGTCTTTTGGTTGCATTTCCTCGCACCAGGGTAAGGCTTGTACCCTCCCAATTGCTCTCTTCCGCCCGAAGCCGTTGGCACAATGTGGGGTGTCGTGTTTGGTAAGCGCTGCCCAACGTTCGGCGCTAACAGAAAGCAGGTAGTACCGTCTACTGTTATACGGTAGCTCAGTCATATCTGACTAAGACCTGACACACACTGACCAATAAAAAAGATATCAATTGAAACGAGAAAAAGAGTCTTGAAGTGCTACATAAAACCTGTACTTTTATATGGATGTGAAGCGTGGACAATGAGCAGACAAGCTGAAAAACATCTGATGGCTGTGGATATGTGGTTTCTGAGAAAAAATGCAAATAATACCATGGACAGACAGAAAAACCAACGAACAAGTCCTACAAGAAACAGATGAAGATCGTAAACTGATTAGAAACATTCGACGTAGACAGTCAAAGTTTTTTGAGCATGTTATGAGAAGAGATGAATGGAGAACTTGGTGACAACTGGCAAGATCGAAGGGAAGAGACCAAGGGGAAGTCCAAGAAGTAAATACTGTTAGAGTCTTACTTTCTATTCACAGTGGCTCGTGTTCACTAACAGGGAGTGAAACAATCATACATAACAAATGACTGTTCTCAAACACGCGGCTATATAACTGAAACACTTTAATCACACTCTTAAACGGCATTCACATAATGCTGAGCTCACAGTTAGCGGCAATGCCAGTTATCAATACACACATGCAATATATAAGTACATCAATGCATGGAAACAAACACTCACTCAGTCTCTTACACAGTATCTACAAAGCATACAAGCTCGCTCACATCAAGCATCGGATAATTCATCAATACACTCAGCACTTTCTCCCATGTCCGTCCAGTCTCGAAGTCCTAGGCAGTCTGTCCTCGAACTCGATGTCTCGAGTTAGCCCTTGGCTGTTAGTCCACGTGCGTGTCGTGGTCACGCTAATCACTGGACCTCAGCTGCGTCGTAGCTGTCAGTCGGGTTCACGTCGTGTTTTTCCGTCGTCTCCATGCGATGGCGAGGGAGATTCTGAGAAATACCTGGATGGCTTGGCCACGTGGCAAGGTCGAGAGACAGAAACACGGAGCTGATCCACGATTCTAGTGATCGAGTGAGATGGCAAAACATGACCGCCCACGCTTATCGGCATGGCACATGATGGATGGATAGATGTAAATAGTCTAAGTTTGGTGCTCAGCTTATTTTCCTTTTCTTTCTACAAATGTCCCAGTATTATTAAAGCCCTCTGTAATTTTATGTTATTCTTTTTATAATATTTTTGTCTGCTCCCTGTTGATGTTGCAACCTGACTAGGTGGTTGGTTTCATCTTTCAGTCACTTCTAGAGGACTCAAATACAAGCATTCGTGATAAAGCAAAATGCGCAGAAGATGGCTGTGTTAACGAAGAATAATTATAATGATAGTGTTTCCGATGTTGAGGATTTGACAGCTTCGACTGAAACCAGCAATGATCGCCACGAATCTATACTGTATAATGATTTATACAAAACGAACATTTAAGATCAATTTGAAAGTATTACAAAAGAAAAGTAAATTACTCATTGTATGTCATGTGACCAAGCGGCACTCGATCAGAGAAGTGTTGAATATCATGCCAACTGCTTTTACTTCCCATTAAATTTCTGGCACTCATGTTTAGGCTAGGTGTACCTCGGAGCCCAGATGAATGAAAAAAGGACTTCGCTGAGAAAGTGTTTGAACACCGAACCAACAGGTAATTAAAGCACTATTCTAAAAGTTAAAGGTCAATCAAATGGAATGATACTACTATGAACAGTCACAGAAAAAGAGACTTCGTTGAACAAAATACGCTGAACGTATTGCAATACATAGAACTGTGTTAACAGAAAAAGTTAAGCAATATGACAGAGTGCAAAACAAACAAGTTGAGTGACATTTTGAGGAAATTGCATATTGGTACCAATGTTAAATGTTAACAAGAACTAATAAAGTGAAGCTAAAGCAAGCACGGATTTCTGCTTCAAATAAAACTAAGTAGAAAGTATGGTTATTATTTTTATACCATGCATTATTATTATTATTGTATACCATGCAATTACCATGAAACTATATTCGATTGAAAACGAAAATATAAATTCTCCTTCTAAGAAGGAATTGATTAACAACAGCAATAAACAAATTGTAATCTTTGTTAAATACGTAACTGTATGCAACAAATGTGGAATTATAAACTACATCATCAACGTTGTGTTTCTACAACAAGATCTGAACACGACCATCAACATCAGTTTTTTTCACTCTGGCCATATGCTATATGTGCAGCTTAATTCTCAAGAAAGTGTTTCAGTATCTGTAGTAATCTACAGTTTCAACGAACCGACATCTTCATAAATCCTTTCGGAGACTTAGTATATGACAATAGGAGTTGTGCTGTGAAAGAATTACTTTCCTGCTAACTGTACATCTTTGCCGAGAGATTCGTGTATGTAACCTTCCGGCTAAGTGTCAAAGAGATGGCACCCGCTGACGAACCACATCATCATCTGAGTTGCGTATATTATATTAATGTTTCTCCTTCATTGTGTGCTATAGAAATAGCAAACGGAATAACATTGTGTGTTATAGAAATAACATACCGCCTATCACTTGAATATTTAGCTTCGTAGCTGCTGTTTTGCTTATTGGGATTTTAATGGGCAAACTTCAGCAGAAGAGGAATTGGCGTAAAGTTGCCAGTGTCAACTCGAAACAGTCAGTGTTTGCTTTAAGAAGAGAAATAAAAGCTATCACTCCCAGTTGCTGGCATACTAAAGTATGTCGTGCACTCCAAGTGTGTTATTACAAGTGGCATCTTTCTTTGAGCCTCAACTGTGTGCTGCAGGAAGTTACTGAAATCTCTTCTTTGCTTCTTTTCTCTGGTCATTGATGTTTCTTTGTTAAAAAAAATTCTAGTGTACATATTTTTATAGATTTTGAAATGAGCTCTAAGTAAAGATAGACTTTCTATAATTTGTTTCCTTCATGTGAGGTATACAGACATAAGGAACTGCAACATTACGATATAATGTTATTCAACTAATAAGTGGAGGTAGAAATAAAGCCTAATAATGTAAACCA
The DNA here is from genome assembly GCA_014155875.1 of Cepaea nemoralis. Lineage (NCBI taxonomy): Eukaryota > Metazoa > Mollusca > Gastropoda > Stylommatophora > Helicidae > Cepaea > Cepaea nemoralis. The sequence continues at coordinate 19,384 of JACEFZ010010356.1, read as the reverse complement.
AATTTCGAAACATACATATGCATATGTGTGTGTGAGAGCAGTGTGTGTGTGTGGGGGGGGGGGGGGGGGGCGTGTATGTGCTTGTGTGTGTGTTGTTTTTACATATTACGTGCATTAACACTGCCATCATCAAGTGCCATGCCGGCTGGGGTAGGCGTTCATGACTTTCCACAGATCTCGGTCTTTGGTTTACTAGATCAACTCCGCTGTTGATATTCTTCCATGCCACCGTCTCAATTCATTCAGCATCATTTCTCTTGGTCTGCCTCTGCCTCTCTTCCCCTCGATCGTTCCAGTGGTTACGATGTTCTCCAGTGCATTTCTTCTCATCACATGACAATGGAAAGCTGTTTGCCTCTTTCCTATTGTTGTATTTAATGTTCTGGTTTCATTAGCCTATTTCAGGCAGTCGTTGTTAGTTACTTTGGCAGAACAATGGATTTGCAATATTCGTCTCAGAAACCACATCTATGTTGTTTCCATTCTATTCCTAATTTATTATTTACATTCCAAGATTCACAGCCATACAGAAAATCACTGTACTGCATTGTAAAATAGCACGCTTCATCGAATACATAACTTAGAGCATACTATACATACTACGCGTTATTTCCATCTCCGCATACGACGTGCTGAAGCAACTAGGTGTAAAGAAACAAGCAAGAATACGGGCTTTTAAAAGACTGAGGGAGACAGTGGAAAAGGCCTTGCGCTGGCTATGGAGCAAGCGTAGTGATGGGTGGGACAAGGATTTGCAGTAAATGGTTTAACTTTGCCTGCAATGTTAGTCACTGAAAGCAATATGGCAGCAACGACGACCACGAACTGGGTCATAGCTTGCCACCAAGGCAGAGGTGAAGACTGCGGCCAACTGCCGGAAGAAGAAGCTGGCTTTCCCACGGTCAGTTACGGTGCAGTGTCAACGCTGGTAGATGCACTGGATGCCCAATGTTCGCCCAACGAAGGTGGGATGGCTTCTGGGCAGACAAACATAGTGATGTCCATAAGGGAATATAAAGCGTCTCGATAGGAGAAAAACGCCCGGGAGTCAAGTCCCAGATGGGTCCACCCCCTGAGAGTATAAAACAGGTGAAGGGGCTGAAATATTCGGCAAGGGAGGAACACTTCTTATGGTCAGAAACCTCCTGTCGTGCTTGCTCCCCGGCGGAGGTTATACCACTACATGGCAGAGTAAACCATGCTTTGACCTCTGCCTTTTATCCCTAAATAAAGCAGTTATTCAGCTGATTCGCCAAAAGCCCTTCGATCGTTTGATTTCTCTTGCAGCTCTATCCATGCCCTCCCAAATTATTCATCTCCGCCATTAATTATCTTCTTAGTGTTTCAGTTTTCCATAAGTGGCATGCGAATTTCTCTCAATCACACTATGTCTTTTCTAGAAGTGCCTTCTTTCCTCTTATTTGGATTCGTTGTTTTTTTGTTTTTTTCGTTACCTTTGTACCTGTTTCTGCTTCCCTGAATTTTGTGACCAAAGTTTTTCTAGAGAATGAGGAAGCCAGACCCAGGCAGGTTACATTTTAATACTCTTCTTTTCTTCCTTTAAGGGCCCCGGTAACATACGGGCGGTATCCCCCTTAGTCGCTTCTTGCATGGTAGGTTGCAGTGTTAATATTCTGTTTCCCTTTTGTGTTCCAGTAACACACAGGCGAATTTCCCTGAGGCGTGTTTTACGATATGCATGGTAGGTTGAAACTAGAACACTATATACAACAACAAGAAAGATACAAACAGCCTTCTTTGGTCATGTGATGAGAAGAGAGGCATTGGAGAACATCGTGACAACTGGAGAGATCGAAGGGAAAAGAGGCAGAGGCAGAACAAGAGAAATGATGCTGGACGGACTGAGACGATGGCATGGAAGAATATCATCAGCAGAGTTGATCCAGAACACCAAAGACCGAGATCTGTAGAGAACCATGAACGCCTACGCCAGCCGGCACGGCACTCGATGATGATGATGATTATGATGACGATGATGGTGGTAGGTTGCAGTGTTAATACTCTTTGTTAATTAGTTAGTTAGTTGGTTAGTCGCGGTTCAAACTTCACAACAACGGGTCGTTCCCATTATGCTCCGTTCCTGTGCCAGTGTATATCACATAAAATGCTCTTCGCTGCCCATTGTGAAAAGTGGAAAAGACAGGAGTCTCGACAACCAACAGCCCGCACAGATACACACTGCCTAATGGCGCCACCAGAATGTCAACACAAAAGTCCTCCACGAAATTACAATTTATCTTATAACGCCGTCGCCAGAATGCCAAAACAAAAGTACTCCACGAAAATATAGTTCGTCGTCGATGGAAGCGGCAGTCACTAGAAGACCAGCAGCCACACATTTCTGCATAAGGCAAATGCCGGTCGATTCTGCGACACTGCTAGCCGCCATTGCTCCAAAACCTGCAGTTCATGCTCCATATAATCTCGGGCAGATGTAAAAGCATTTCACACGAAATTCACAGCTCACAGTGTCGCGCCACGCACTCAACTAACTCAGTATCTGGGCGATGGAACCATACACTTCTAGTCCGACATGAGGAAAATGCTAATGCAAACGTAAGCCAGAGCATAAACACGCCAGAGGCCTTAACTGTTTCAATGCCTATCCTCCATGTTCGCGGCCGGAAGTTAATATTCTCTGCTTCTCTTTTTTAACACACACGCGAATCCCCCTGGTGCGAGTTTTACGACATGCGTGGTAGGTTGCAGTGCTGGTATTCTTTACTTCCCCTTAAAGTCCCGGTGATTAGCTTCACTTCCGTGTATCGCGCCTCCGGTTATCACGGCCTGAGCACTTAGAGACCAGTGTTATTTAGCTCGTAGATGTGGGGCTTTGAGGACCCCGCACAATGAGCGGTTCGACCCACGTGACATTTAATGGGATATACAAGTAAAGTTCACTGATGATAACGCTGATGATAGTAAAGTTATGAGTGTCAGACTGCATGTAACTCTTTTTTTTTTTCTTCTGCAAGTCTGGCTGTGACACTGAACTGAACTTATAGACTTTGCTTTGATTTGCACAATGTTATGAGCGTGGGCTGCTCACAAGCAATGGCAATCTAAAGAATGTAACGTTGCCTCGAGAATTACAAGCAGCCAAAATATGATGGGGTTGTGTGCGATGTTTTGTAAATGGACAAACAATTAACTTAACCAGGACACTTGACAGTTTTCGTGGTGCCAAACGCACTGGATAATTACCATAGTGACGTGGGCTTTACACGCATTTTGCCCTTATGGTTTTAGCAGTAATATACAGGTAGCTTTTATTTATAATTCTAATAGATTTTATATATCAATCTAGTATACAATTAAAATTATTTATCTTAGCAATTATCTGTTAATCTGTTACAATTATATTATATTATATTATATTATATTATATTATATTATATTATATTATATTATATATTATATTATATTATATTATATTATATTATTAGGGTAGCGGGTTAGGGGTACACCCTATCAAAGGAGAAGTAAGGTGCCTCCTTCCCTCCGCTAGCCTACGGGACACCCTTGGGCAAGGTGGAGTACCCGTTTAGCCCCCCCCCCCCCCAACAGGGTAACGTGAAGCCATGTGAGCAGGTGGTGGATTGGACTTGGGAGCAGCTGACAGATAGTTGTTAGTTATGGTTTCAAGTCGGTGACAGTGGGCAGAGGATCTCTCAGTAGAGACAATGGCTACGGTCATCCGATTGGTATGGTCACTGCCAGGAAGGAAGAATGGTAGACTTCCCTCCTTATTGATTCCAGGGCAGAGGAGGCTCGTCAGCCTTGGTTGGTATCTCTTCTAAGAGAAGGAACTCTAAATCTCAAACCTCCGCTGCCTTGCTGGTATACCCATATGGGAAAGGCTTCGGGAGTAAACCCTGAGGACAAATCCGGAGATGGAGTCCCTAAGGCAGTTCCATGTTGTAAACAACTTAGTTCTGGCAACTCCTGCGGCGGCACCGATGCCAAGTTGCATTGGCTACTGCCTTTCCCTTGGTCAACATCGGCGACGTGGAGAGGGGAAACCTGCTACTGGGCAACAGCTTGTTCTCCGATTTCCATTGCCCAGGCTTGTGCCCTGAAGAGGTCACTTCAGCACCGTGTAAAGCGGTGACACAACACGAGAAGCAGCATTTGCCGGTTATAAGTCTTAATGCTCGATTGGCGTAGAGCAAGGCGCCAGGGGCTACTTCCGACGGTGGGAGAGATCATCGTATCTCACTAGACAGCTACCGCCCGCCTAAGCTGGGCAGCCCCCAGTCAATAAGGTGTTGTCTCGCCACGGTTCATCTGCTCCTGAGAGTGTGTGGAGCTTAGGGGAAAATCCTGACACATGGACCGCAATCTATACACCTAACAGCAAGAAAAAAACAAAACAACCGGCCCTAAGGCTGGGAACATGGAACGTAAGAACCATGACCCCTGGCATCTCAGACGATCTAACTGAGATTGTGGATGCCCGCAAAACTGCAGTGATAAACAATGAACTACTAAGACTGGGGATAGACATTGTCGCCCTGCAAGAGACCAGACTCCAAGAATCTGGAAGCATCAAGGAGAGGGACTTCACTTTCTACTGGCATGGCAAGCCGTGCGGGGAGACCAGGGAGCATGGAGTTGGCTTCGCTATCAGAAACAAGCTGCTTAATTCCATCATACCACCAAGGTATGGCACTGAAAGAATACTGAAGCTCCAACTCCAGACAGATGCAGGCCCATTTAGTATTATAAGCGTTTACGCCCCAACACTAACTGCAGCATCAGAATCTAAAGACAAGTTCTATGACGACCTTAGCAAAGAAGTCAGTGAAACACCAGAGAAACAACATCTTTTTATCCTGGGGGATTTCAATGCCAGGGTGGGCTCCGACCACAAATCTTGGCCTTCATGTCAAGGACAGTTTGGCGTTGGGAAGATCAATGACAATGGACAACGTCTCTTGGAATTCTGCAGCCGTCATAATCTGTGCGTGACCAACACCTTCTTTGACACGAAACCTCAACACAAGGTGTCATGGAGGCACCCCAGATCAAAGAACTGGCACCAACTCGACTTGGTGCTCACTAAACGCAGCAACCTCCGAAATGCACAGCTGACTCGCAGCTATCATAGTGCTGACTGCGACACCGACCATTCACTCGTCTCCAGCAAGGTGAAGATAAAGCCCAAGAGAATCTACAGAAGCCGAACAGAATTAAGACCACGCATTGACACCAGCGGCACCCAAAATAAAGAGAAGGTCAACAAATTCATGCAGGCTCTAGCGGATACTCTGTCTGGCCCCACAAACGGAAATTCCACCGAGAGATGGAGTCATTTTCGTGACACCATCTACAATACAGCACTATCAACATTTGGCAAGAAGCAAACTAAGTCAACCGACTGGTTTGAAGCACACTCTGAAGAGATGCTCCCAGTCCTGGAGATAAAGAGACATGCATTCTCAATGTATAAAACATCACCTTCAGAGAAAACACTGCAGGCATTGCGAACGGTCAGAAATAGAGTACAACAGATGGCAAGAAGGTGTGCGAACAGGTACTGGCTACAGCTCTCTGCCCAAATTCAAACTTGTGCAGACACTGGAAATATAAGAGGAATGTACGAGGGCATCAAGCAAGCTGTCGGTCCATCAAAAAATAAGATGGCCCCTTTACGATCAACTGAGGGGGTAATCATAAAAGATCGAGCGAAACAAATGGATCGCTGGGTAGAACACTACTCAGAGCTATACTCAGTGGATAACACTGTCAGCGAAGAAGCTCTGGAAGCCATCGATCAACAGTCTGCCATGCATGCCCTGGATAACGAACCTTGCCTCACAGAAATCAGCGAAGCACTAGACTCTCTCAAATCCGGCAAGGCACCTGGAAAAGATAGTATTCCACCTGAAATTTTAAAATGTAGCAAAGAAACAATCATCCCAGAACTGTATGCAATATTTCAGCTCTGCTGGAGAAAAAAATCAATACCACAAGATATGAAAGACGCAAACATTGTTACCCTTTATAAAAACAAAGGCGACAGAAGCGACTGCAACAACTATCGCGGCATTTCCCTACTCAGCATTACAGGCAAGATTTTTGCCAGAGTAATCCTTAAAAGATTACACATTCTTGCTGAAAGAATCTACCCCGAATCGCAGTGCGGATTTAGACCCAACAGGTCCACCATCGATATGATTTTCTCACTCCGGCAGCTCCAAGAGAAGTGCAGAGAACAGAGGAAGCCATTATATATTGCCTTCATCGACCTCACAAAGGCATTTGACCTCGTGAGCAGAAGCGGCCTTTTTAAGGTCCTTGAAAAGGTTGGATGTCCACCCACCCTTCTTAGTCTCGTGAAATCATTCCACGAAAACATGCAGGGGACCATTTTATTTGACGGCTCAACATCCCAGTCATTCAGCATCAGCAGCGGAGTAAAGCAGGGCTGCGTGCTTGCTCCTACACTCTTTGGTATCTTCTTCGCTGTTCTCTTAAGGCAGACATTTGGGACTGCCACTGAAGGCATATACCTCCAGACAAGATCTGATGGCAAACTTTTTAACCCATCAAGACTCAAGGCAAAGACCAAAATAAGATCAAGATGTGTAAGAGAACTACTTTTTGCAGATAATGCAGCACTGACTACTCATGCAGCAGAAGATCTCCAAAAGCTCATAGATCGTTTTGCAGCCGCCTGCAACGACTTTGGGCTCACGATTAACCTAAATAAAACACAGGTGATGGAACAAGACGCTGGTGCGCCCCCGTCAATCAAAATTGCTAATTACGAATTGAAGGTCGTCCACGATTTTGTGTATTTGGGGTCGACAATATCAGATAATCTTTCATTAGAGTCAGAAATCGACAGACGCATTTCAAAGGCAGCCACAACATTTTCCAGGCTAGCTAAAAGAGTTTGGGAGAATAATAGACTAACAGAGCGTACAAAAGCTCAAGTATATAAAGCTTGTGTTGTTAGCACACTACTCTATGGGTCTGAATCCTGGACCTTGTACTCAGGACAGGAAAGGAAGTTGAATTCCTTCCACATGAGATGTCTGAGACGTATCCTGGGCATAACATGGAAAGACCACATAACAAACAAACAGGTGCTTGAACGAGCAGATATTACCACAGTGCACACCCTCCTCAAGCAGAGACGCCTCCGGTGGCTGGGCCACGTATCTCGAAAGGAGGATGAACGTATTCCCAAAGATCTCCTTTACGGAGAACTAGCCACAGGAAAGAGGCCAACCGGAAGACCCCAAATGCGATATAGGGATGTGTGTAAACAAGATATGAAAACCATTGGAATAGATCCAGACACATCGGAGACAGTTGCAACAGACAGATGCTCCTGGAGAAGAGATGTACGAAACGGACTGGTGCTCTTTGAGCGCAATCTGATCCAACAAACTGAGGATAGGCGGCACAGGCTCAAAGCGCAGTCACTTACTGCGGGACCAGCCTCGTCTTACATATGTGGAAACTGTGGCAGGGATTGTCACTCTCGCATTGGACAATACAGTCACCAGCGGTGCTGCCAGGCACCTCCCAAGCGGCACAACTCTATAGTCCTTCAGGACTGAAAGAGGCCTACTACTACTACTACTACTACTACTACTACTACTACTACTACTACTACTACTACTACTACTACTACTACTACTACTACTACTACTACTACTATATTATATTATATTATATTATATTATATTATATTATATTATATTATATGTGTGCGGAGATGTGTGTGTGTGTGTGTGCGTGCGTGTGTGTGTGTGCGCGCGCGTGTGTGATATATATATATATATATATATTTTACAAAATCTGTTACAATGATATATTCATAGTTGATTTTAAAATGTATGTTCATGGGTAATTTGTGCTACATAATACAACATGGCCGGTCTCTCTGGCTGAGGGGTTACACCACTTTCTTAGTAATCCCGTTTATCCACGCAGGGTCTCGCAGCGAGGCGAGAATTGGAAGCGGTTCTACCCGCGCTCATGACTTGCGGGATAATGAGACGGCCGCTCAGAAAGCAATGGCAAACTACTGAGAGTAATCTTGCCAAGAAATCAACATATAGCTGAAAGATGCTGATGTTGACAGCGATGTCCTGTAAAGGATATGCAAAAAAAAAAAGAAATACAACATGGGCAAAAGGAGAAATCAGCAAAGAAATGGGATATTATCTCAAAGCGAAATGTAGAATTATAAACGGTATGGAACTTTGTTACAAGATTTTGTGAAGAAACAACACAGAGGGGAAACAGATTTGATTCATGATTTCTTAATGTAACATCACAGAATAGTGGAAAGCACCACTAGCGTGACCGGTTCCCATGGGGTACAAGAGTGAGGGGTGGTTGGCCCAGTTGATAACAATGCTAGGTTCTCTTTCAGAAGACCCGAATTCGAATCCTCGAAAAGGTGTGGATTTCTATCTGTCGGTGGGGGGGGGGGGGGGGGGGGGAGAAAACCCTAACCTGCACTGTTCGCGGCGACTGCACTAGCGAGGCGGCCTGTATTTCTCAGGCTCAACACCACTTGTCCTTCACCGCAAGGTACTACAGGCAGCACATGACAGATGGCGGATGACCACTTAAGTTTCTAAAATTGCATAATTAAATTTCATCAAGGATAGGTGACTTTGTAAAGATATAAACGAGAAAAAAAATACATAAAATAGAAGAACATTACAAGACATTTTGAAGAAACAACACATATACATATCATTTTCGCATAGATTCATGTTAACGTCTCAGGGTGTACGAAGAGGATGAAGAAGATTAGTGTTACAAGAGATGTAGAAGAAGACAGTTTGTTTCAACAGCTAACATTGAAACATTACAGGAGAAAACAAGAGTTTGTTGCAAGAGCCATCAGTAAAACATCAAAGAAGAAAGCGGTTTCTTGCCAGAGACATAATTGAAGAATTAAAGAAGAAGGCAGTTTCTTGCAAGAGACATAATTGAAGAATTAAAGAAGAAGGTGGTTTCTTGCAAAAGACATAATTGAAGAATTAAAGAAGAAGGTGGTTTCTTGCAAAAGACATAATTGAAGAATTAAAGAAGAAGGTGGTTTCTTGCAAGAGACATAGTTGAAGAATCAAAGAAGAATGTGGTTTGTTGCAAAGAATCACCATAACACCAGACACTACAATACACCATACATGAACACTTAGTATATAGCAGGCTAATCAGCGCTATCGTAAAGAGCTACATTCACTGTAAAATACATGCACGTGAAAACCATGGCGGTTTTATCTACTAATTTCAATCTGTTATATTGTTAATATACTTAGATCCACTGACAGTGGCTCTAATACTGCTCCAAATGTACCATACGCCACTTAGAGTGGCTCTAGTAGTGGAGACACTACATATCTTCTTCTTCTTATTATTTTTCTTCGTCTTCGTCTTCTTCTCATAATTCATTTATTCTCACAATGGAGTTCAGCCCCTCACGCAACTCAAGCACCCATGTGAGGAATATTGAGCATATTATGTCTATATATATATATATATATATATAGTATTAGGGCTGCGACTGATTAATTTAAATTTAATAGTTAACTTTTGAAAAATTAACGATTAATTAATCGTTAATTTCGATTAAAGCAAAACAATTATAGTCATATAACTCACATTATAGTTGTATTTGTCAAAAATCGAAATAACACTGGATTGTCTTGTTGATATGTCATCTAATAAACAACTATGCAAACAGACGAGTATGTTGACAGTATTTGGTTCAAGTGACGAGCGCGTCTTATTAACAATATAACCAGCAGAGCTGAACAATCGTTCACATGGAACTGAGGTAGCCGGTATGCACAGAATAGTCTTGTCAAGGAATGCCAATTTTGGATATCGATGTTCATTAAGTTTCCACCATTGTAAAGGGTCAACCGATTCAGCAACTTTCTTATCCATTTCAGACTCAATTAGCTGAATACTTTCTTCATTTGGTTCGCATATAGTTTCATTGTCAATGTCAGTATCATTCGTTGCAGCAGTCTCCATCTGCTCATCATGAACATTAACTGCTATTTGTTATTCAATACGTGACCAATTTCGTTCTTTTGCCTCTTTTGACAAACACTTCAGGTATTTGTAGTGGCAATACACAGCTACATGAAACAAAATCTTGACCGCCAAGAAGTACCGTGGTCTGACTGAATAAGTCCAAAACTTTGACATATTTCGAAATCTTCTCCCAATCTGAACCTGACAGTTTTGGGCCTTTGTATTGCTTCTTTTCATCTGACATGTAGACAGTTAATGCTTCTCTGACCTGTAGAAGACTCTGTAGCATAATAAACATACTGTTTCATCTTGATGGTACATCTTGCTGCAGCTTACACAATGGTGACTCAGTACAATTTTGCAACTCGGTTGTGTTTGCAGCACTATGTTTAAAATGCCCGACAATTTTTCGACATCTGGTTCATTTGTATAAGTGAGGGGAGAAAAGTTTTCGATTAATCGTTTAAAAAAAAATTACTCGTTAAAAATATTAACGATTAATTGATTAATTAATCGTTAACTTCCTCAGCCCTAAGATATATATATATATATATATATATATATATATATATATATATATATATATATATATATATATATATATATATATATATATATATATATATATATACTAGCTGACCCGGCCCGGCTTCGCCCAGTCCTTGGTGGGGAGCATCTCATTTAATTCATATAAGTAGTCATATAAGCTTACGTTCCCGTTCCCGACTATCTATCTGTCTGTTTATCTGTCTGTCTGTCTGTCTGATCCGGCCCGCTTCGCCCAGCCCCTGATGGGGAGCATCTCATTTAATTCATATAAGTAGTCATATAAGTTCCCGTTCCCGACTGTCTGTCTGTCTGTCTGTCTGTCTGTCTGTCTGTTAGTCTGTCTGTCTGTCTGTCTAATCATTTATTGGTTGCAGTTAGAACAACCTTAGATAAACGAAGACCAACTTACAAAAAGCATTAGAAAGAGCACTTGAAAGATCTTTACATCTTCCCCAACAATTAACTTGGGTAAATGGAGCAGCGGCAGCAGCAGCAGAAGAAGAAGAAAATGGAGGAGTAGGAGCTGGGAGGAGGAAGATGGAGGTGGAGGAGGGAGGAGGAGGGAGGAGTAGGAGGGAGGAAGAGATAGGCGGAGAGAGGAGGAGGAGGGAAGAGGAGGGAGGAGGAAGGAGGAGGAGTAGTAGGGAGGAGGAGGGATTAGGAGGAGGAGAGAAGAGGAGAGAGGAGGAGGAGGGAGAAGGAGGCAGGAGGAGGCAGGAGGAGGTGGGAGGAGGAGGGGAGGAGGAAGAGGGAGGAGGAGGGGGAGGAGGGAGGAGGAAGAGGGAGGAGGAAGAGGGAGGAGGAAGGAGAAGGAGGAGGAGGGAGAAGGAGGGAGGAGAAGAGGGAGGAGGGAGATGGAGGAGGAGGAGGGAGGAGGAGGGAGGAGGAGGAGAGAGGAGGAGGAGGTGGGAGGATGACGGAGGAGGAGGAGGCAGGAGGAAGAGGGAGGAGGGGGAGGAGGGAGGAGGAAGAGGGAGGAGGAAGGAGGAGGAGGAGGGAGAAGGAGGGAGGAGAAGAACGCAGGAGGAGGAGGGGGAGGAGGAGGGAGGAGGAGGAGGAGGGAGGAGGAGAGAGGAGGAGGAGGGAGGAGGAGGGAGGAGGAAGAGGGAGAAGGAGGAGGGAGAAGGAGGAGGGAGAAGGAGGAGGGGGAGGAGGAGGAAGAGGGAGGAGGAGGGATGTGGAGGGAGGAGGAGGAAGGAGGTAGAGGGAGGAGGAGGAGGGAGGAGGAGAGAGGATAAGGAGGGAGGAGGAGAAGGGAGGAGGGATGAGGAAGAGGGAGGAGGAGGGGGAGGAGGAGGGAGGCAGAGGGAGGAGAAGGAGGAGGAGGGAGGAAGAGGGAGGAGGAGGGAGGAGGGGGAGGACGTAGGAGGAGGAGGGAGGAGGAGGAGGGAGTAGGAGGAGAGAGGAGGAGAAGGGAGGAGGAAGGAAGAGGAGTTATTAGGAGGAGGAGGAAGAGGGAGGAGGAGGAAGGAGGAGGATGAAAGAGGAGGAGGAAGGAGGAGGAAGAAGGAGGAGGAGGAGGAGAAAGAGGGAAGAGGAGGATGGAGGAGGGAGAGGGAGGAGGGGGAGGGGAAGAGGGTAGGAGGTGGAGGAGGGGAGAGGAGGAGGAGGAGGAATATAACGCATATGCCTGTAGATGTAATAATGGCTGAAGTTGTTCCATGTCTTCTTAGAGTTGGCGATAGTGTAAAGAAATATAAAATCTTCAAACTTGATAGAGATAAGGTAACTATTATTTATTTATTCTTTAAGCAAAAAAAGATGAGTTACAATGTTATGCATTATGCATTATTTTTATGAAAACTTTGAAAATGCCTTAAAGATTGTATCACTATTTATTATAACTCATATGCCGGTACATAACTATGGACAAAGAGTTTATAAATCTTTGAAAACGATGCCACAATATGACTATAAGGTATACAGAAAAGTTATGCCCCTTGAAATAACTTTTACAGAGTTAGGTCCCCTGAGATATATGAAATAATAATGAAAAATGAAAAATGAAATAATATTGGGTAAGCAGCAAATTTCACACTAAAAGAATATGACAGTGGGCTGCGCTGGAATGAAAGGAAGACGTGTAGAAAATTTCATCTCAATCGGATGGGCCGTTCGCGAGCGCATAAAGGACATACGGACATACAGACAGACGGAGATCGCCTTTTATATATAAGATACTAGCTGACCCGGCCCGGCTTCGCCCAGTCCTTGGTGGGGAGCATCTCATTTAATTCATATAAGTAGTCATATAAGTTCCCGTTCCCGTTACCGACTGTCTGTCTGTCTGTCTGTCTGTCTGTCTGTCTGTCTGTCTGTCTGTCTGTCTGTCTGTCTGTCTGTCTGTCTGTCTGTCTGACCCGGCCCGGCATGGCCCAGCTCCTGGTGTGGAGCATCTCATTTAATTCATATAAGTAGTCATATAAGCTCACGTTCCCGTTCCCAACTATCTATCTGTCTGTCTGTCTGTCTGTCTGTCTGTCTGTCTGTCTGTCTGTCAGTCTGTCTATCTGTCTGATCCGGCCCGGCTTCACCCAGCCCCTGATGGGGAGCATCTCATTTAATTCATATGAGTAGTCATATAAGTTCCCGTTCCCGACTAACTGTCTGTCTGTCTGTCTGTCTGTCTGTCTGTCTGTCTGTCTGTCTTTCTGTCTGTCTGTCTGTCTGTCTGTCAGTCTAATCATTTATTGGTTGCAGTTAGAACAACCTTAGATAAACGAAGACCAACTTGGTAATATATTAACTTGGGTAAATGGAGCAGCGGCAGCAGCAGCAGAAGAAGAAGAAAAAGGAGGAGTAGGAGCTGGGAGGAGGAAGAGGGAGGAGGAGGGAGGAGGAGGAGAAAGAGAGAAGAGGAGGATGGAGGAGGGAGAGGGAGGAGGGGGAGGAGAAGAGGAAGAGGGTAGGAGGTGGAGGAGGGGAGAGGAGGAGGAGGAGGAGGAGGAATATAACGCATATGCCTGTAGATTTAATAATGGCTGAGGTTGTTCCATGTCTTCTTAGAGTTGGCGACAGTGTAAAGAAATATAAAATCTTCAAACTTTCATACTAAAAAAATATGACAGTGGGCTGCGCTGGAATGAAAGGAAGACGTGTAAAAAATTCCATCTCAATGGGATGGGCCGTTCGCGAGCGCATTAGGGACATATAGACAGACAGACAGACGGACGGAGATCGCCTTTTATATATAAGATATACCCATCCATGTTGTGTTTTCCTCTTGTCCGCTTACTCGTTAGGCCTCCCTCCATATACATCTTTTCCAGACTCTACACGCCCAAAGTATTTCATTTCCCTCCCTTTCGTTTGTCTTAATAACCACATTTCTTTGACAATGAATCCCTGTTGAACGGTTCAGTGTGTTCTCTATTTCGCCCATGCAGGAGGAGGAGAGGGAGGAGGAGGGAGGAGGAGGAGAGAGTAGGAGGAGGGAGGAGGCGGAGGGAGAAGGAAGAGGGAGGAGGAAGAGGGAGAAGGAGGAGGGAGAAGGAGGAGAAGGAGGGGGAGGAGGAGGAGGGGAGGAGGAGGAGGGAGGAGGAGAATGTGAAGGGAGGAGGAGGGAGGAGGTAGAGGGAGGAGGAGGAGGAGGGAGGCGGAGAGAGGAGGAGGGAGGAGGAGGAAGAGGGAGGAGGAGGAATGTGAAGGGAGGAGGGGGGAGGAGGTAGAGGGAGGAGGAGGGAGGAGGAGGGAGGAGGAGGGATTAGGAGGAGGAGGGAGTAGTAGGGTGGAGGAGGAGGCGAGGAGGAGGGAGGAGGAAGAGGGAGGAGGAGGGAGAAGGAGAGAGGAGGAAAACGCAGGAGGAGAAGGGAGCAGGAGGAGGATAGGGAGGAGGAGGGAGAGGAAAGAGGAGGGAGGAGGAGGAGAGAGTAGGAGGAGGGAGGAGGCGGAGGGAGAAGGAAGAGGGAGGAGGAAGAGGGAGAAGGAGGAGGGAGAAGGAGGAGAAGGAAGAGGGAGGAGGAAGAGGGAGAAGGAGGAGGGAGAAGGAGGAGAAGGAGGGGGAGGAGGAGGAGGGAAGAGGAGGAGGGGAGGAGGAGGAGGGAGGAGGAGGAATGTGAAGGGAGGAGGAGGGAGGAGGTAGAGGGAAGAGGAGGAGGAGGGAGGCGGAGAGAGGAGGAGGGAGGAGGAGGAAGAGGGAGGAGGAGGAGGAGGAGGTAGAGGGAGGAGGAGGGAGGAGGAGGAGGAGGGAGGAGGCGGAGAGGGAGGAGGAGGAAGGAGGAGGGGGTGGAGGGAGGAGGAGGGAGGAAGAAGGAGGAGGAGGGAGGAGGAGTGATGAGGAGGAAGGAGGAGGAGGAGGGAGGAGAAGGAGGAAGAGGGAGGAGGAGGAATGTGAAGGGAGGAGGAGGGAGGAGGTAGAATGAGGAGGAGGAGGGAGGAGGAGGAGTGAGGAGGAGGAGAGGGAGGAGGAGGAAGGAGGAGGGGAGGAGGGAGGAGGAGGAGGAGGGAGGAAGAAGGAGGAGGAGGGATGAGGAGGAGGAGGGAGGAGGAGGAAGAGGGAGGAAGAGGAATGTGAAGGGAGGAGGAGGTAGAGGGAGGAGGAGGAGGGAGGAGGAGAAGGGAGGAGGAGGGATGAGGAGGAGGGATGAGGAGGAGGGAGGGGGAGGAATGTGAAGGGAGGAGGAGGGAGGAGGTAGAGGGAGGAGGAGGGAGGAGGAGGAATGAGGAGGAGGAGAGGAAGGAGGAGGGAGGAGGAGGAGGGAGAAGAAGGAAGGAGGAGGAGGAAGGAGGGAGAGGAAGGAGGGAGAATGAGGAGGGGAGGAAGGAAAGAGAGGTGGAAGGGGAGGAGGAGGGAGGAGAAAAGAGGAGGAAGGAGGAGGAGTAGTAGGGAGGAGGAGGGATTAGGAGGAGGAGAGAAGAGGAGAGAGGAGGAGGAGGGAGAAGGAGGCAGGAGGAGGCAGGAGGAGGTGGGAGGAGGAGGGGAGGAGGAAGAGGGAGGAGGAGGGGGAGGAGGGAGGAGGAAGAGGGAGGAGGAAGGAGAAGGAGGAGGAGGGAGAAGAAGGGAGGAGAAGAGGGAGGAGGGAGATGGAGGAGGAGGAGGGAGGAGGAGGGAGGAGGAGGAGAGAGGAGGAGGAGGTGGGAGGATGACGGAGGAGGAGGAGGCAGGAGGAAGAGGGAGGAGGGGGAGGAGGGAGGAGGAAGAGGGAGGAGGAAGAGGGAGAAGGAGGGAGGAGAAGAACGCAGGAGGATGAGGGGGAGGAGGAGGGAGGAGGAGGGAGGAGGAGAGGGAGGAGGAGGGAGATGGAGGAGGAGGAGGGAGGATGAAGGAGGAGGAGGGAGGAGGAGAGAGGAGGAGGAGAGAGGAGGAGGAGGGAGGAGGAGGAGGGAGGAGGAAGAGGGAGAAGGAGGAGGGAGAAGGAGGAGGGAGGAGAAGGAGGGGGAGGAGGAGGAGGGAGGATGAGGAGGGAGGAGGAGGAAGATGGAGGAGGAGGAATGTGGAGGGAGGAGGAGGAAGGAGGAGGAAGGAGGTAGAGGGAGGAGGAGGAGGGAGGAGGAGAGAGGATAAGGAGGGAGGAGGAGAAGGGAGGAGGAGGGATGAGGAAGAGGGAGGAGGAGGGGGAGGAGGAGGGAGGCAGAGGGAGGAGAAGGAGGAGGAGGGAGGAAGAGGGAGGAGGAGGGAGGAGGGGGAGGACGTAGGAGGAGGAGGGAGGAGGAGGAGGGAGTAGGAGGAGAGAGGAGGAGAAGGGAGGAGGAAGGAAGAGGAGTTATTAGGAGGAGGAGAAAGAGGGAGGAAGAGGGAGGAGGAGGAAGGAGGAGGAGGAAAGAGGAGGAGGAAGGAGGAGGAAGAGGGAGGAGGAGGAGGAGGAGAAAGAGGGAAGAGGAGGATGGAGGAGGGAGAGGGAGGAGGGGGAGGGGAAGAGGGTAGGAGGTGGAGGAGGGGAGAGGAGGAGGAGGAGGAATATAACGCATATGCCTGTAGATGTAATAATGGCTGAAGTTGTTCCATGTCTTCTTAGAGTTGGCGACAGTGTAAAGAAATACAAAATCTTCAAACTTGATAGAGATAAGGTAGTGGGGAGCATCTCATTTAATTCATATAAGTAGTCATATAAGTTCCCGTTCCCGTTACCGACTGTCTGTCTGTCTGTCTGTCTGTCTGTCTGTCTGTCTGTCTGTCTGTCTGACCCGGCCCGGCATCGCCCAGTCCTTGGTGGGGAGCATCTCATTTAATTCATATAAGTAGTCATATAAGTTCCCGTTCCCGTTACCGACTGTCTGTCTGTCTGTCTGTCTGTCTGTCTGTTTGTCTGTATGTCTAATCATTTATTGGTTGCAGTTAGAACAACCTTAGATAAACGAAGACCAACTTACAAAAAGCATTAGAAAGAGCACTTGAAAGATCTTTACATCTTCCCCAACAATTAACTTGGGTAAATGGAGCAGCGGCAGCAGCAGCAGCAGAAGAAGAAAATGGAGGAGTAGGAGCTGGGAGGAGGAAGAGGGAGGAGGAGGGAGGAGGAGGAGAAAGAGAGAAGAGGAGGATGGAGGAGGGAGAGGGAGGAGGGGGAGGAGAAGAGGAAGAGGGTAGGAGGTGGAGGAGGGGAGAGGAGGAGGAGGAGGAGGAGGAGGAATATAACGCATATGCTTGTAGATTTAATAATGGCTGAAGTTGTTCCATGTCTTCTTAGAGTTGGCGACAGTGTAAAGAAATATAAAATCTTCAAACTTGATAGAGATAAGGTAACTATTATTTATTCATTCTTTAAGCAAAAAAAGATGAGTTACAATGTTATGCATTATGCATTATTTTTATGAAAACTTTGAAAATGCCTTACAGATTGTATCATTATTTATTATAACTCATATGCCGTTATATAACTATGGACAAAGAGTTTATAAATCTTTGAAAACGATGCCACATTATGACTATAAGTTATACAGAAAAGTTATGCCCCTTGAAATAACTTTTACAGAGTTAAGTCCCCTGAGATATATGAAATTATAATGAAAAATGGAAAATTAAATAATATTGGGTAAGCAGCCGATTTCACACTAAAAAAATATGACAGTGGGCTGCGCTGGAATGAAAGGAAGACGTGTAGAAAATTTCATCTCAATCGGATGGGCCGTTCGCGAGCGCATAAAGGACATAGGGACAGACAGACAGACAGACAGACAGACAGACAGACAGACATACAGACAGACAGACGGAGATCGCCTTTTATATATAAGATTTAAATGTGATGTGAGGTCTTAGATATGACTGAGCTACCGTTTGACAGTAGACGGTACTACCTGCTTCTGTTAGCGCCGAATGTTGGGGAACGCTTACCAAACCCGACACCCCACATTGTGCCAATGGCTTCGGGCGGAGGAGCTCAATTAGGAGGGTACAAACCTTATCCTAGTGCAAGGAAATGCAACCTAAAGACTAAATGTCATGGCAGGGCAGACCAGGCCCTAAGCCTTGGTTGGCAACTGGTCTAGGATCGAAGCTCCGACAAGCGGACAGTTAGAGCATTGCTTTACTGATCCGGCAGATTCAGCAGCTTGACTTGTTCCAGACGTATTGGTGTTACCTTTCCTCTGGAGTACACTAGACAGGCCGCGAGAAGGATCATGCTGCATGGGCAACACATGGACTCTAAATTTAGCCCAGGCTTTGTGTTATTGAGAAGAATAACTCTATTTTACAAACTATCATCTGTTAAGATGGCATGGTGCCAGTCAGTCATATATATAGTGAATCGTAACCAACAATATCAACTTAGTGGTATTTCTAAAACAAGGTCTGAATACGACTATCAACATCGGCTTCTTCGCCCTGGCCATATCCTATTTGAGCAGCTTGCTTTTCCTAGCAGTGGTTCAGTATCTGTGTCAACCCGCTGTTCCAACAAGCAGACATCCTCATAGTTCCTTCAGAGATTCAGTACATGACAGCAGGAGTACCCCGAGTTACCTTTGGTAGAATCACGTTCCTGGTGACCGTGTACATCACGGCCGAGAGATGCCTGTGTGTAGTCTTCCCTCTACACGTCAAACAGATGATCACTCCCAGACGAACTGTCATCATCATCTTTGTCATCAACTTTGTGACAATATTTTTGTCTGGCCCCGTGTACTATACACATAGAATTGAGTGGAAATTTTACCCGGACCGGATCACAACTGGGACACGTGCCAACAGAAATCAGGGATACGGTGGAACGTATTTTCATAAATGCAATTATCAGCTTTGTGGTGGTAATAGCGTTTACCGGTGTTTTAATTTGCAAACCTTAACAGAAGAACAGTTGGTGCAACACGACCAATGCCAACACGAAACAGTCAGAGTCCATCTCACGCAAAGACACAAAAACTATGTACCTGGTTGTTCTCATTGCAGGGATATTAATCACCTGCAACACTCCGGGAGAGCTGTTGTTTATGGCAACTTTCTTTGAGCCAGAACTCAGCGCAGCGGGTAGATACTCTAACCAAACCTCTTCTTTGCTTCATAGTCTTTCGGGTTTCTGTCCAATCAATTCTAGAGTTAATATTTTTTTTCTGTACTATAAGATGAATGGTAAATATAGGAACACATTTCGCACATTGTTGGCATCTTGTCGATACTTGAAACTGAAGGAATCGAAACCCACAGACACAAACTGATTCAATGCAGACAAATACGCGATATAGACAACACTCTAACGTATATAAAAGCATGGCAAGGATAACACAACACATTCTTCGCATGTTAATTACAACACAGCACAATGCACCAAATTATGTATGATTGAGATCGTATCCCTAAATAACAATTGAAGAAGCAATTTTGAAACACTTAAAAAAAGAAAAAAATGGGGGAATTTTT
>JACEFZ010010355.1:0-78968 GCA_014155875.1 Cepaea nemoralis | reverse complement strand
AAGGGATTTTTGGACAGGGGGAAAAACAGACCCCGGGGGGAAATCTCGATATAAGAAGAGTTGGACAGAGGGAATAACAGAGTCCGTGGGAATCTCGATATAAGAAGAGTTGGACAGAGGGAATAACAGAGTCCGTGGGAATCTCGATATAAGAAGAGTTGGACAGAGGGACTAACAGAGTCCGTGGAATCTCGATATAAGAAGAGTTGGACAGAGGGAATAACAGAGTCCCGTGGGAATCTCGATATAAGAAGAGTTGGACAGAGGGAATAACAGAGTCCGTGGGAATCTCGATATAAGAAGAGTTGGACAGAGGGAATAACAGAGTCCCGTGGGAATCTCGATATAAGAAGAGTTGGACAGAGGGAATAACAGAGTCCGTGGGAATCTCGATATAAGAAGAGTTGGACAGAGGGAATAACAGAGTCCCGTGGGAATCTCGATATAAGAAGAGTTGGACAGAGGGAATAACAGAGTCCGTGGAATCTCGATATAAGAAGAGTTGGACAGAGGGAATAACAGAGTCCGTGGGAATCTCGATATAAGAAGAGTTGGACAGAGGGAATAACAGAGTCCGTGGGAATCTCGATATAAGAAGAGTTGGACAGAGGGAATAACAGAGTCCCGTGGGAATCTCGATATAAGAAGAGTTGGACAGAGGGAATAACAGAGTCCGTGGGAATCTCGATATAAGAAGAGTTGGACAGAGGGAATAACAGAGTCCGTGGGAATCTCGATATAAGAAGAGTTGGACAGAGGGAATAACAGAGTCCGTGGGAATCTCGATATAAGAAGAGTTGGACAGAGGGAATAACAGAGCCCGTGGGAATCTCGATATAAGAAGAGTTGGACAGAGGGAATAACAGAGTCCGTGGGAATCTCGATATAAGAAGAGTTGGACAGAGGGAATAACAGAGTCCGTGGGAATCTCGATATAAGAAGAGTTGGACAGAGGGAATAACAGAGTCCGTGGGAATCTCGATATAAGAAGAGTTGGACAGAGGGAATAACAGAGTCCGTGGGAATCTCGATATAAGAAGAGTTGGACAGAGGGAATAACAGAGTCCGTGGGAATCTCGATATAAGAAGAGTTGGACAGAGGGAATAACAGAGTCCGTGGGAATCTCGATATAAGAAGAGTTGGACAGAGGGAATAACAGAGTCCGTGGGAATCTCGATATAAGAAGAGTTGGACAGAGGGAATAACAGAGTCCGTGGGAATCTCGATATAAGAAGAGTTGGACAGAGGGAATAACAGAGTCCCTGGGAATCTCGATATAAGAAGAGTTGGACAGAGGGAATAACAGTCCCTGGGAATCTCGATATAAGAAGAGTTGGACAGAGGGAATAACAGAGTCCGTGGGAATCTCGATATAAGAAGAGTTGGACAGAGGGAATAACAGAGTCCGTGGGAATCTCGATATAAGAAGAGTTGGACAGAGGGAATAACAGAGTCCGTGGGAATCTCGATATAAGAAGAGTTGGACAGAGGGAATAACAGAGTCCGTGGGAATCTCGATATAAGAAGAGTTGGACAGAGGGAATAACAGAGTCCCGTGGGAATCTCGATATAAGAAGAGTTGGACAGAGGGAATAACAGAGTCCCGTGGGAATCTCGATATAAGAAGAGTTGGACAGAGGGAATAACAGAGTCCGTGGGAATCTCGATATAAGAAGAGTTGGGACAGAGGGAATAACAGAGTCCGTGGGAATCTCGATATAAGAAGAGTTGGACAGAGGGAATAACAGAGTCCGTGGGAATCTCGATATAAGAAGAGTTGGGCAGAGGGAATAACAGTCCGTGGGAATCTCGATATAAGAAGCCCATAAACAGGCACTCTCCAGTTGTTATGCTCCGTGGCGAAGATGTTACGGACGCAGTTCTTAATCCCAGATACCGTGTTCTAGACATACTTGGTGGGCGTTTTTCCCAGCAGCCCGCCTTGCTTTTTTTTTTTAAAACAAAAGGTTTGGGGTCATTCAGAAAAAATGGAAAAAATTTGGGCCAAGAGATCAAAACACATAAATGGGGGGGTTGAATGTGATGCCCTGTAAAGGATATGCAATTAATTTTAAGCCCATTTTTATGCTTCTCTCGACACCGAAAAGGTACAAGAGGAACAAGAGAATGAGATAAAAGCATCAGATGAATCACGTATCCCTTTTGCCCACCGTCTTAGTATATCCACCATCCTTTCTCTAGGGGGCGGGGTAAGCGAATTTGGGATAGGAAAAACTGCTCTGAAAATGCCATGAGCCGGAAAGGGATAGGGCTCCCCGTTTGGGTCTCAGGGCCCTGCAAAATAAAGGAAAGACACCCCGGGAATTCCAACGTGTACTTAAGCCTACAATATGGGATGGCCCTTTTACACCGTGGGCGGGAAAACCTTTTTAAACTTTTCAAATTGTTGACCTTTCCGCCCGTCGCAATATTCTCCAACCTTCCCCCCCTTCATATCCCAAAAGGGCCCCCATGCGGACCTCTTTCAAAACTTGATATAATTTTTTAGTTAAAATTACATGACCAAAAAAAATCAATTTTGGACCCCCTTTATTATAGTTTTTTTAAAAGGGTTCAAATTTAAATTTTACTAAACCAAAAGATAAAATTTTGACCCTTTATTTATTTTGTTTAAAATGTTCAAATTTACATTACATAAACCAAAAGATCAATTTTGCCCCCTTTATTATAGTTTTTTATAATGTTCAAATTACATTAAACCTGCCCAAAAGATAAATGTTGCCCCCTTTATTATAGTTTTTTATAATTTTTTCAAATTTAAATTCCATCCCAAAAAGATCAATTTTGGAACCCCTTTTTATATTGTTTATAATGTTCAATTACTTTAAACCTAAACCCAAAAGATCAATTTTTCCCCCCTTTTTTTATAGTTGTTTATAATGTTCTAATTACATTACATGACCAAAAGATCAATGTTGACCCCCTTTATTATAGTTGTTTATAATGTTCTTATTACATTACATGACCAAAAGATCAATGTTGACCCCTTTATTATAGTTGTTTATAATGTTCTAATTACATTACATGACCAAAAGATAATGTTGACCCCTTTAATATAGTTGTTTATAATGTTCAAATTTTTTACATTACATGACCAAAAGAAAATTTTTGCCCCCTTTATTATGTTGTTTATAATTTTCCCTAATTAAATTACTGCCCCAAAAGATCAATGTGCCCCCTTTATTATATTGTTTTAATTTCAAATTTAATTCCCTGACCAAAAAAAATAAATGTTGACCCCTTTATTTATGGGTTGTTTTAATGTTCAAATTACATTACATGCCCAAAAGATCAATTTGACCCTTTTAATAGTTTTTAAAATGTTCAAATTTTACAAAATGACCAAAAGATCAATGTTAAACCCCTTTATTATATTTGGTTTATAATGTTCAAATTTAAACATTCCCTGACCAAAAAATTTTGCCCCTTTATTATATTTTTGTTTATAACGTTTCTAGTTAAAATTAATGCCCAAAAAGATAAATGTTGACCTCTTTATTATGGTTGTTTATAACGTTCTTTTTTACTTAAAAAAAATAATGTTAACCCTTAAGGGGAAAGTTCAGTTAAACGCCAAAATAAGTTGTTTTTTATTTTTTTAATTTCAATTACTTTACAAAAAAGTAATTTATTTTTTTTGTTTTAATTTCAATTACTTTACAGAAAAAAGACTTTATTTTTAATTTTTTTATAATGCTTTTAATTAAAACCTATGTTGTTTATTTTTTTTTTTAAATTTTCTAATTACAAAGACCAAAATTTTTGACCCCTTTTTATGTTGTTTATAATGTTTAATTACTTTAAACATGACCAAAAGATAATGTTGCCCTTTTTTATGTTTTTTTTAAGTTCAATTACTTTACAGAAAAAAGACTTTATTTTTATTTTTGTTTATAAGTTCTATTACATTACATGACCAAAAGATCATGTTACCCTTTTTATATTTTTTTTGTTTAAAAAAACCGTTGTTTTTTTTAAATTTTTTTTAAACCATTACTTTACCAAAAGATCAATGTGACCTCTTTATTATGGTTGTTTATAACGTTCTAGTTACATTACATGACCAAAAGATCAATGTTGACCCCTTTATTATGGTTGTTTATAATGTTCTAGTTACATTACATGACCGAAGCACAGTCCATTCATGTGTTTCTACTTCCAGTAGTTGCCCCTACAGTGGAGTGCACTGGGCTGATTTGTGCGTGTGTATTGGCTTTGCCCTCACATCTGCAGAGAGGCAGGTTGATCTCTGGAAGACTGGCAAAATTAAGGAGTCATGGTGGGGATAAACCGCTCTACGAAGAGACGCCTCAACATGTTGGCTCGCGTTAAACTTGATGGGACCCCACGAGAGATAGACATGCCGAAGCACCATTGCCGACGACCAAGACGACTACGGCTGTGAAGACGGCGGTTGATCTTAGGGTCTCCTTGGCGAAGTGGCGGAAGGTCACTGTCTTGTGTTTAGAAGGTTGTGGGTTAAGTTTTCGAGTACCGCCACACGGTTCTCGGTTAATATTTTTAGAAGACGGATAGTTGCCGGAACTACGGAGTTCGTGTGGAGCTTTGAGCAAGAGGTTAATTGCTCTGTGGGAGCTGGCTGGTCACTTGAAACGCCATGACAGTCTAGAGAGAACATTAATGGAGGGGTACACTCTCGGGATGAGAGGAAGAGGAATGCCAAAGAGAAGAAGGGTGCAGGATGGGGCAAATGATCTCCAGATGGGTCTATCGGATGTGGGGCATCTTGCTTATGATCGAGAAGTTTTCCGGTAGGTTGTTATTGGAGCGAGGTTCTGTAAAGAACATCAACTAAATTGATGAATGAAAATAGACTGAGCTAGTGGTATACAACCTTTTGCAATGAAGTGGACCATCTGGAATTTCAATCCCTTTAAAACAAGGATCTAAAAGGCCAGAATTTCGACTGCATTGCACCGGGTTTAATCCCACATGACACGATTTCTTTCCGTACCGAAAGGATCGCACAAAGCACGTACTCCGTGATTCCAGCGACGACCCCCAGAAGTATCCGTGAAAATTGCACTCGCGAACGGACGGCGTGGCCCAGAATCGAAAAAACAACCTTGGCAATGCGAAGCAGGCTGCGTAACCGCGTCACCCCGGAGACTTTCCCTTTAAACCCCTTTTTTGGGGGTGTTTCCATCTGATGTTAGTTAGTTAGTCTTTCCTCTTTAGCCTAAAGGGGGCTAGGGCAGAAGTCCTGTCTCTCCATGCCTGGCGGTTCGCTGCATCTTTTAGATCTTGGATATTTACTTGGGCCCTTGAATGGCTTCTCTAATGAGGGTTTTACGCAGGGTCTCTCTTGGTCTTCCCCTTTCTTTTCCCTACCGGGACCAATGAGGGCTGGTAGGGAGTCTTGTCTTGTCCATTCTGAGTACATGGCCGATGTAGTTCCAACGGCGTCTTCTTATGAAATTGGATACTGTATCTTGCTTAGTCTCTTGTCTTATTTGCGAATTGGTTCTGAAGTCTGTCCAGTGGATGTTTAGAAGTCTTCTAAGACATTTGTTCTCAAAATGGTCTAATTTTTTATCTAAAGCTACCGTTGATTTCCAACTTTCACATCCATACGTTAACACTGGAATCACACAAGAGTTGAAGATTTAAGTTTTGTGTGTTTGCTGAGTGTCTTTGACTTCCAGATGTTTGACAGTTTATTGAAGGCACTAGATGCCAGTGCGATTCTAGGACCAGATAGCTAATTATCACCTGATTTGGACAATATTAAATACATCATAAATACAAGAAACGCAGAACACAGACTGCATGGAATTAATTTAATTTAAACAGTAAACGCCAAACAAGGACTAAACCAGAAATAAAACCAGCAACAACAAACAAAAAATGACCACTCACGCACAATTTTTAGCCGTGCATTTTGGCCCTTGCTCTGTACACAAACATATATTGCACTCGTCCCAATACTTCTGGCCAACTGTGAAGCGGCCACAGAGGTTCATGTCCAGAAATGGCGGTTTTAGATTGATTGGACCTGTCCTTGGTAAAAACCATTCAGGAGGTGGGCGTCTCATCGGACGACCGCTGCCACTGTTGTTATCCTTTGGTGGAATTATCACTAAGTTCGGGTTTACTGTAACGGGTTTCAGACAGCGTGAGTCGTCACAATGTTTCACTCCATCGTTGTCACATCGACAGCGCTTGCAGCCGTCCATCCAGCGTCGTGACGGCGGGCAGTCGCCATGTATTTTCTGTGTGGTTCTCTTGAAGTCTCCATTCTCCACATCGGGTTTATTATTCGTAGTTTCCTCGACATTTTCTTGACTCTTTTTGTTATCATCTCGTTCAAGGCTGATGTTTACATCTCCTGTGGTAGAAGTATCGTCTGGTGTAATGATCACATCAGGATACGTCGTGATAACAACATCAAAATCTAACACAATGTCCTTCTTTTTATTATTTCCGTCTGTACTATCATACTCCTGCTTCTACACTGCTGTTATCAAAGCCAGTAATTTCATCGCCATTTTGAAGACCAATTTCTTCACTGTCATTTTCAATGCCTGTAATCAAATTTGGCTTTTCTAATTCACCATCTTTCTTCATTTTTCCGTCACTAATATTAACAATGGTTGTATTATCATTTTCTTGATTGATATACACATCTAACTTCTAGATCAACTTCTTTTTCTCTGCTATCTTTATCAACTTCACCTTGAGATGTAATTTGTGTGTCTTTATCATACACAACTTTATGCTCTTCTTGTCCTGTGAACTCGTCGGTGTGTCCTATTGAACTCTGATCTTTACCAGCTGGCATAATCATCTATTCTACGATAGTAGCTCCCCTCGTCTGGATCCATAGGCAGCGGTTTGATGAGGTACGGCAGAGGGCAGGACGGCGAGCGCCTGCATAGGACAACGCCTCTGATCTGGCATTCACAACTTCTGCAGGAATATGGGTCATCCCATACTTGGCCTTAAATATAGATAAAGGAAGCACATATGTAATTACAAAAGTAGAATATCTGGTGTTTTACCTGCATAATCTACCCAATTATTTATCAATATATATAGCAAACGACTAAACATACTCTTATTACGTGTCCACAATCTTAGGATAGACTGATGCAAAACGAACTTATTTAGCTGTGGAACAATCTTCCACAACAAATCAGAAACACCAACTCCCGGAAACGAGATCGGATCGACTAGCTAAGGAAGAAACAATAGAAGAATTAATCTGATTTATCTGTTACATGCCACCAAAAGAAAAGAATCAAATCAACCGGAAACCCAACAACGCCATCTCAAGACGATTATACGGCGTCTCAGAACAGGACACGATAGATTACGCAACAATGTATACAGAATTCAAGAGTGGTGACTTCAGCCATTTTGTACACGTGGATAGACGCCGCAGACAGCAGACCACATACTCCAAGACTGCCCAAAATATAACATATCTAGGCAAACCTTCCAGTCTAGACAAACAACAGTGGAAGATAAAGTCTATGGCTCGCTGAGTGAACTAATACATTGCATTGGCACCTTTCCGTCTTGATAGACGATAGTTTGTTACATTGTGCTTCAAACAAGCTTAATAACTACGACCCATGGCGGTAGCGAGTGTGACTGTTGAGGCCAATTCGCGCTGTAAATGTTCGTCCACGGTGAATGCATGTGAACACATGGTCATTTTCACCATCATGCACCACCTTGCGTCTCACACGCTCGGTGTGTGATATATATGCAATAATTTTCTCCTTTGTATTCCTTTCTGATATTTGCCATCCATGCAACACGTTCAGCGGCGACTTGCTCCCAATGTGCATTATCCATGCATGTATCAATCATGTCCCGCTTACACACATCTTTGTATCGTAGTAGAGGCCGACCCTGAGATCTCCTACCCGTCTGTAATTCACCAAAAAAGATGTCCTGTGGTATTCTACCATCATTCATCCTCCTAAGATGTCCTATCTATCTAAGTCTACGAAGAATGAGCATGGAACACACCGTCACACAACCTGATCTTTCCAATACTTCAGTATTTGTGATTTTGTCTTGCCACTTAATACCAACTAAAACAGACAGTGAAATACATCCTAGAGACAATATTGCTGTTATAGACACATTTCAAGCGAACGAAAGAAGAAGAACTACCAACTCCTATTAATACAATTGAGGCCTGTTTGAACACTATCTACCACAGACTATATGCTCTTAGAAACAATAATTTAAAAAACAAAAATAGTGTAATAGACACTCCCATAACAGTGGCATGGTATATCTTCACCAGTTAGTTATAATTGCCACATCAGAAATATTAGTATAATCGAGTCATGTACTAATGAGTTACGTATTAATGATTACTGTACATTTCTAATGCATTTTAATGCTTATATAGTTATTGTTGTCTAAGATTAGTAGTCTCATGTGTGATGTGTGAATAAAATAATGTATGACAACAGAATGATAAGAAGGGCAGAATACTAGACGGGTCTGCGTGGACAATTCTGACTGTCATTTACTGCCAGTATAGTAGCTTGCGGTGTTTGGCAGGGGGGGGGGGGGGGGGGGGGGGGGGGTCTTGAGACTGGGGAATTAAGGCCGCCTGGCAAGGCATGTGTGTACTGCTTCTCCTACAGCCAGCGAACCTCCGCAATAACCGCCTCCACCTCCATTCCCAGACTAGATGTTATGGTCAGACGATTCACACACAGTGCTATGCTACCCCATGTATCGTATCTAAATACTAAACGCAGGTCCGCATGGCCGAATGGATAAGAAAGCGTGCTCTTGAAATACGGTGTGCTGATGCCGAGGTAGCGGGTTCGACCCCTACACAGGACTAAAATGTTGACCTATCGTCTTTGACTTGGGGACGTAAATTACAAATACCTCTGAAGTCGGAGTGGGTTCGCCTGATGACGATGGGGCACTGTTAATAGGGAAAGCTAATCCACAAAAAAGTTCTAGACGCCACAAGGACTTAGAGTGTAGTGAAAAGCGCAGTTCCATAATTCCAGTCATACCGAGTGGAGGGTTCGAAATCAGCTGCGGACGATTTGGAAACAAACCACTTTGTGTTGATTTCAATGGGATGAGACGTCGGCCGTTCAGAAAGAAATGACAAGCTACTGAAATAACATTGCCTGGTAAATCACTAATAGCCAATAAATGTTGGGGTTGATTGCAACATCCTGTAAAGTACATGATAACTACGTTAGCAGTTGAATAATACATACCCACTTCACAAGAGGCTCGCTCCAATCGAAATCCGTCGATCCTAGAAGCCACAAAGCTGGGATCACCGCAAGTAATGGAATCTTCCAGACCGCAATAGCAACGTAAACTGCCCCCGTACCAGCGCACTCCCCATCTGTAACAGTCAATGAGTACTAGTTACATACACACACATACACAAAAAGACTCTAAAGGGCAAGATTACTGACTTCATTGCACCGGGTTTTATCCCATATCATCATCATCATCATCATCATCATGTGCCATGCCGGTAAGCGTGGGCGGCCATGTCTCGCTATCTCACTCGATAACCAGAGTCATGGATCAGCTCAGTGTTCTTGTCTTGACCATGCCACGAGGCTAAGCCATCCAGGTATTTACTTCTATGCCTTCTTCTTGTTCTCCCCCCATCCCCCTCAACTTTGCCAGATTGTCACCAAGTTCTCCAATTTATTTCTTCTCATAACGTGACCAAACAATGTTGACTGTCTACGTCTAATTTCTCCAATCAGTTTACGATTTTAATTTTTTTTTTTAGGACTTGGTCATTGGATTTTCTGTCGGTCCATGGTATTCTTTGCATTTTCCTCAGAAATCACATTTCAACAGCCATCAGATGTTTTTCAGCCTGTTTGCTCATTATCCACTCTTCACGTCCATACAAAAGCACAGGTTCTATGTAACACCTCAGCACTCTTTAGCTCGTTGCAAATGACATCTTTTTATTGGTCAGTATGTTTTCCACCTCGCAAATAGCTACCTTCGCCATGGCAATTCTTGTTCTAATCTCTTCAAGACATTACCCATCAGATGTTATGACTGTTCCGAGATAATTGTACCGATTCACTTGCTTAAGGGTATTCCCATTTACTTGTATATTACATTGTGGTATTTCGTTCTTCCTAGTGATGACCATAATCTGTGTCTTCTTACTATTAAATTCTAACCCTAGTTATTTACTGTGTGCAGTAACCGCATCTACTAAATGTTCCAGATCCTGCTCATTGTCTGCAATCAATACTGTATCATCCGCATATCTAATGTTATCCCATATGGATCGGTCTCTTTCCGCAAGGAGCCCTGCCGACAGCAGCACACAAACTCCGTAGCTCCAGTGACGACCCCCAGAGGTCTCAGAGAAAATTGCACTCGGGAATCGAACGACGTGGCCCGGAATTGAACCCATAACTTTCGGAGGGCAAGGCAAGCAGTCATAACCACTTCGTCAAGGAGAATCCCTAGTTAAACAAGTTTAGCGTTTACTATTTATTTATTTATTTTTTTATCTGCACTCGCTCGCTTTGAACTCAAGCATAGTCCATATACACTATTTATAGCAGTGATGGACTGAATTTTGCGTGTGGGTTAGCTTTCCCTATTAACAGTGTCCCTCGCCACTCCGACTTTAGAGGTACTTGTAATTTTCGTCCTCAAGCCAAGGACGACAGGTCAATATTTTAGTCCAGCTGTCCAGGTGTAGGAGGTGAACCGCTTTCCTCGGCAACAGCACAAGCGGATGTTTAAGAACACGCGTTCTTACCCATTCGGCCATGCGGACCTGCGTTTAGTATTTAGATATGATACATGGGGTAGCATAGCATTGTGTGTGAGTCATTTGACCATAACATCTAGTCTGAGAATGGAGGTGGAGGCGGCCATTGCGGAGGTTCGCTGGCAGGAGAAGAAGCAGTACACACATGCCTTGATTGTAACGGACTCACGGAGCATTCTGACAATCGTGAAGTCAAGTATGCTTTGGACAGAGTGGCATGCTTCAATTAAAAATTAAAAGACGGGGAGCATCTGTCACCTTGTGAAAATCACCTAATTCCGATATCGTGATGGTAAGTGAGAATCACTTAATTCACAGATCGCGATATTAAGTCTGAGACTCCCCGAAGTCATAGATGTTGATAGTAAGTTTGAGAATCACTGAACTACAAGGATATGACAGTAAATATGAGAACCACTGAACTACATTATCGTGATAGTAAGTATGAGACCAGCTGAATTCTAATATCATGATAGTAAGTTTGAGAATCACTGATGCAAGATTGCGACAGTAAGGTTTTGTAGCACCGAATTCCAAGATCGTGATAGTAAGTTTGAGAATCACTGTTTAAAGATCGTAGTAGTATGTTTGAGAATCACTCATTACAAAATCGAGATCGTATGTTTGAAAATCACTAATTACAAGATCAAGATCGTATGTTTGAGAATCACTGAATTCTAAGATAATGATAGTAAGTTTGAGAAGGCACTGAACTCGAGGATCGTGATAGTGAGTTTAAGAAGCACTGATCTCCAAGATCGTGATAGTAAGTTTGAGAAGCCAGAATAGTAAGTTTGAGAATCACTGAAATCTAAAATCGCGAAAATTAGTTTGAGAAGCCACGATAATAAATGTGGAATCACTGAACTCCAAGATCACGATAGAACGTTTGAGAAGCCACAATAGTAAACTGAATGCCAAAATCACGAATGTAAGTTTGAGAACCAATGAACTCTAAGATCACGATTGTAAGTTTAAGTAAGAACCACTGAACTTCAAGATCACGATTGTAAGTTTGAGAACCACTGAACAGCAAAATCGTGATAGTAAGTTTAAGAATCACTGAACTCCAAGATCGCAACAGAAAGTTTGAGAATCACTGAACTCCAAGATCGCGATAGTAACTCGCTATGGAAATAAAACCCTCAGTTCAAAAGAACGTGTGAAATGTGAGCAAACAATGTCAGCTATGCCGTTCCCGTGACGGTCGTAGCGGGGGTAATAGACAATTACGTGAACTGTTTGCTGGGTACATTACTCGTACCTGTTGGCGCTGTTGAGAGGTCCTGTCGCATTCCGAACACACACATACAGACATGTATGAGACGTGTGTATGTGTGTTTTTGTTGTGTGTTGTGTGTGTGTGTGTGTGTGCGTGTGTGTGTGTGTGATTTACTGATGGAGTGGTACAGTTTGCATATTTCCATGCGTTTACAATACATATTTTATTGTTGTGTTTAAGAGTAATGTAAGGAATGTATGAATGACATATTGCAATAAATGCAATGAGAGAGAGAGAGAGAGAGAGAGAGAGAGAGAGAGAGAGAGAGAGAGAGAGAGAGAGAGAGAGAGAGAGAGAGAGAGAGAGAGAGAGAGAGAGAGGGAGAAGGAGAAGGAGGAGGATATCATGTTAGGCAAACATACTTGGTCAATTCTTAAAGATTTGAAAGTAAACAGTAAACATCGTCCGGTTACCCTGTTTGTCTGTCTGTCTATCTATATATTCATTCATTCAGCAGCATGACCTTTGCAGAACCTCGCTCCCATAACAACCTTCCGGAAACTTCTGGGTCATAAGCAAGACGTCCCGCGTCCGATACACCCATCTGGAGATCATCCGCCACATCCTGCACCCATCTTCTCTTTGGCCTTTCCATTTCTCTCTTCCTATTATTGTTTTCTGCACACTTTCTTGATATTTCAAGTAACCAAAATATTTCAGTTGTATCTGTTATATCGTCTTTAGCAACCAACCTTCTTCAATATTCAGATCTTGTCGTATGGGTGCATTTGTTCTTTTCTTTATCCAAGATATTATTATAACCCGTCTATAACATTTATATTCAAAGGCATTATGCGCTGTTCATCCATCTTGTTTAGTAAGTGTCCTAGGTCTCATATGCTTATGTTGCAATGGGAAAGATGCATGCTCTTAAAAATCTAATATTTGTAGGTCTGTCTGTCCCATGCCACAATTTATACAGTTTAGTTTTAGTTTTAGAAGAGCAATAGATATCCGTCTTTTAATTTCTTTCATTGTGTCACCATTGTTGGTAATTAATGACGCAATATATTCGAAATTTTCCACCACCTCCAATTTTTCTCATTAACATATATTTCTGTCTCCATATTAGTTTTATCTGCATGCATTATCTTTGTTTTACTATGTTAGATATAAGTTGCGATTTTCACTATTCTTTTGCTTTGAGGTTATTAGTTTTTCTATACAATTCTGTGATGTGGATAGTAATAATGTTTTATCAGACTATCGAAATCTCTGGTATGTCAAGACCATCGATATTTAGGGCATCATATAGCTCCCTGGTTATATCATCTCTGAAATTTCTGATTATATTTTCGGCATACAGGTTGAACAAATAGGGGGACAGCACACAGCCTGGACGAACTCCTTGCTTAATATTATACCATCCTGATGTCTCGCCTTCTATTCTAGCCGCTGCATGTTTGTCTAAATAATGCAATTTTACGAGTTGTACTACATGTGATGGAAGGGCTTTTTTTTTACAGGTCTTTTATAATAACCAATCAATGGTCAAATATCCAGCCATAGTGGCCCTGTGGGTAGCAGGCTTGTCTGCACGACGGGTGGTCATGTGTTTAAATTCCCATCGAGAAAGTAGGTTTTCTGTTCTATTGATTATATAATGTTTTATTGATATTATTTTGTTTTACTGGGTTCAACACTCGACCAGATTAAAATGGTTACGAGCAAATTTTCCTTGGAAATAAAAGCTTTCGTCGTGATACTAACCACATCAAGTGTCGTGTGATAAGTGTCCATCAAAATATGGCCGTAGCACCATTTACTTAATATCCCTCACGAAAAGCAATAATAATAATGATAATAATAATAATGCGAAGAAGAAGAAGAAGAAGAAGAAGAAGAAGAAGAAGAAGAAGAAGAAGAAGAAGAAGAAGAAGAAGAAGAAGAAGAAGAAGAATCGGCTCCGTGGCGAAGGTGTTACGGGGGCAGCTCATAACCCCGTTTACCACTGTTCGAAACACAGCAGTGTCTGTTTTTTTATGAAATGGTATGGGTGCCGGCCGTTCAGAGAGTAATGGCAAACTACTGAATGTAAACTTGCCCAGGAACCACGAACAGCCACAAAATGCTGGGGTTAACTGATACGTCCTGTAAAGGACATGAACTAACTTTTAATAAGAAGAAGAGGTGGAAGAGGAAAAAAGAGAAGAAGGAGACAAAAAAAGGGGAAGAAGAATAACATTACATTGGCCATCTGCACCGACCTATATACCTATACACACAAAACATAATTATTACAATAATTAAACTAAGAAGAAAAAGAGCAGAAGGAGGAAAAAAGGAAGCAGATTATACTGGCCATCTTGAAGACCTATATTCCCATACACATTCTCAATACTACTCACAACTCACCTGCAGCGGTTGGCACTGGCTACCAACAGAAATACCGAAGAACTATTCATCACGTTCTCCGTGGCTGCTCCATCATTCAAGAACCTCTCCTCTTTAGCACTTTCCTTCAACGTCACAGTTCTTTTCTTGAACTTCTTATCCACATTTAGACCAGTCAATCTGATAAATTCCTTTAAGTCTTTCCTTTTACCGCTTGGAAATGTCTCAAAACGGTCTTTGTATGCATTCTTGTCCATCCTACTATTAGAATTGGCAACATCATTGGAACTATACGACTCTCTCCACTGTTTCCTTTGGATAAAATTGATTGTCGTGAATAGAGTTGATGAGATCCGAGTCGAAGACATTGTCTGAATCTTCCCTAACGTAGATCTTGTCTGCATCCTGAACTTTCCGCCTACCCTGAGACCCTTTTCCTGACAAATTCTCCTTAAAATGCTTTCTGGAATTTCGTCGATTGTGACTAGAAGAACGATGTGTCTCCACCGCAGATTTGTTATTAGAATTCTGTGATCTACGACGCTTGGTAATATACACTTGAGGGGAATGTTTTTTGTTGCGGCTGGCATGACGTTTGACTAGGGAATGAAGATGATTTATAAGTTGCCCTTTGCGGAGTTTCTCTACACTTCCATCCGGGTTGTTTATGTACAAGGAATCGGTGAAGAAATTAGGTGTGTCGGTTCTGACGCCCCTGGTATTTGTGAAAGGTCGGTCGTAGTATACAAGTCTTGGAGATAGTATCGCCGATGCAGCTGGGAAAACGGGATGTAATCCTATAGTGGTTGCTCGGTGTGCTTTTCTGTCGATGACTTCTGCTGTGCAAGAAGGAACGCCGTCAACTCCACAAACACATCGGCCATCTTGTGGGTTCACGCATGCAGCACGTGACAGGAAGTCTAGTCCATTTGGCTCACTGCGCATGAGCAAGAGGCACGTGTCATCAACAGTGCACTCTATGCCGTGGGGATAACACTTACAGTGATAACAGCCGTCCCACCACCTGCGAACATACAGAGGACAACAACCGGTTAATAACCCAGTATGCAAGACAGGCAAGGGAAGCTTACACAGCTTTCGGACATTTGTAGAAGTCAAAAGAAGTTAAACTTAATACCAAATTTAGAATGCTCAATTCTGACGTAAAATGTAACCCCACACCCACCCACCCACACCACACACACACAAACGAGAAGTAGACGGTAAGCTTTACAAGAACACGATCACAAGCAACAAAATGGACTTTGCAGCCAAAACATTCGTCAGCACACAAACAGCAAACGCACACTGACACAATTACACTGAAAGCTGGGGCTTTATTGCAAAGGCTAATGGACGAGTCTTGAAAAAGGAGAGTCTGGCATATGAGAGTAGGACCTCCAGAATGAGAATGGAAGTGGAGGCGGTAACAGCGGCATTCCGGTGACTTGAGGAGACTACTGCAACACACGTTGTATTCATTACGGATTCAAAGAGTATGCTTAGCAAGGTGGAGAAAGGAATGTTTCGTGTGGAATGGCTCTCGTCGCTTCAGAGGTCACAGATCGTGAGAATTGTATGGATATTTTGCCCTGGCCACATGCGGGTGTACGGGGGAATGAACAGGCTGATAGGCTAGTAGGGAGGGCACCTCTTGGTGGAATTTTGCCTATGGACAGGGGTGAGGTGGTTGTGCGCTTGTGGGACCAGGTGGAGAAGGCGGAGGAACAGATTGAGAACCCGTATGTGGAAAGAATGAGATTGCGGGGGATCGGCGGGGGTCTCAAAACTTAGAGGGAAGATCAGGAGAACTTTTAATCAGATAGCGGTGGGAACGATTAGTAGTGTGGCTCTTCGCTGGCTGTTGAACGAGGGGACGGAGCACGTATGGGAATGTTCTGATTGCAGTGATGTCGGTTCTTAACTCAACTCAACAACTCAACTCAACTGAATCTGCACATTTCCGAAGAGGCATATTAAATAACATAAAAGCAGTACTGCTGTATGGATAAGAAACGTTGAGAACGAAGCAAACTATTACAAATAAACTACAAACATTCACACTTCGTGTCTGCGCAAAACAGAAGGAATAAACTGGTATCACATAATCACCAATGTGGAGTTCATGGAGAGAACTAAACAGATACCAATGAATCAAGGGGCAAAGAAAAGATGATGTCGCTGAAGAGGAGATATATTTAGAAAACATGTAATCAGTATAACTAGAAAAGCTTTAGTCAGGAATCCACAAAGCAAAAGAAATAGAGGAGATTCCCAGGAACACAAGGTGAAGACAAGCAGAGACAGAAATTAATAATATGGGGAGGGGAGGGGATGGATTGAGCTGCATGGGATAACTAAGGATAGGACTGCAGAGGAGTGAGTTGATTGAGTGCCTACAACTACAAACACGAACACAAAGTCGTGGAATGTTGTTCTCTGTCACTTGCCACCGGCTGACAAGGACAAGGACGGATCGTCACGTCTGCCGACTCTGGCCACAGCGCGGGAAGCTTGTGTTCCCGTGTGCATGTTTGGAACTGGCAAAGCTACTCCCATAGTGCATGCTGACTGCATCGTCATCATCATTATCCAGTGCTAACCGATTGGGACGAACAAACTTCTCCGCATCTTGCGATTTCTAGCAGGCTTTGTCAAGCAAGCCACGTGCTCATTTTAGTCTTCGCCATGATGGAAGACATGACGACACCGGAAGCGTTTGAAATGGAAAGTGACAGGACACTTTCGTAAGTCTTTCTTCTTCTCCTTCGCTTCGAAGAGAATCTATTATCTATTCGTAAGAATCGTCGCAGGAGCCACGGTGTGATTTCTCTATACTTGATGTCAATTTCAACAGTTAGCAAAAAGAGAATGAAGAGAAGCTATAATAAGACTGTAACTGAAAAACATCTGATAGCTGTAGAAATGTGGTTTCTGAGGAAAATGCAAAGATTACCACGGACAGCCAGAAAGACCAATGAACAAGTCCTTTAAGAAACAAATGAAGATCGTAAACTGATTAGAGACATTAGACGTAGACAGTCACAACTTTTTGGGCATGTTATGAGAAGATATGATTTGGAGAACTTGGTGACAACTGGCAAGATCGAGGGGAGGAGAACAAGGGGAAGACCTAGAAGCAAGTACCTGGATGGCATGGTCGAGACAGAAACACGGAGCCGATCCACGACTCTGGTGATCGAGTGAGATGGCAGAACATGGTTGTTGAAGATGAGGACGAAGCGCGCATGGGAATGCCCTGTGATGCCGGTTCTTGATTCAGCTTAACTCGCCTTCTTCGTTCACCTTCAGACGTCAGTATGAATATATCCGCAGATAGAAGCATTCAACTTGAGCTTGATGACATCTCCACAGAGCTTGTCTTCACGTGGAGTGGATGAAGGCCAAAATAGTTTTCTCTGTTCTTTCCGAAAGCTATGATTTAATTAGTTTGGGGCAACCGAGTATGTCGTCACAATGGGAAAGCCCGCGGGAAGGAGAAGTAAGGGGAAATCAACAACAACAACACCAACAACAACACCAACAACAACAACAACAACAACACAACTTTATTTTGAAAGGGTTAAGAATTGGGCACGCAGGCCCGTCTAACATTCTGCCCTTTTATCACTCTCTTTCATACATTATACCATTCACACATCATTCAAGGCTAACTGAAAACAGCAGCAATATAAAAGATATGCATTATAAAGGAATATGGAAAATAAAAAATCAATACTACACGACTCAGTAATAGTAATAACTGGTGTGGCACTTGTTATTAGCTATGTGGAATATACTGACCTACCAAAAGGGGACTGGCTGTTATACTAAAAAATGTTTTGCATATCCTTTACAGGACATCGCTGTCAACAGCAGCATCTTTCAGCTGTCTGATGATTTCTTGGCAAGATTACGCTCAGTAGTTTGCCATTGCTTTCTGAGCGGCCGGCTCAGTTATCCCGCAAGTCACCAGCGGGGGACGAACCGCTCCAAGCTCTCGCCCGCTTACGAGACTCTGCGTGATAAACGGAATTACGGAGAAAGTGTTGTAACCCCTCGGCCAGAGAGACCGGCGGCTGTTATACTAGGGTATTATTATTATTATTATTTCTATTATTAAGGTGGGAGGTAATCCGTACTGAGATAGTGTTCAAATAATTTGCGATTATATGTATACGGATTGGTGATGTTTTTTATTTCATGTGGAAGATTGTTCCACAGCTGAGCTGCAGAGTACGTTAAACAAGAGAGAAGAAGCTGGAGATTTTTACACCCTGGCATGAAGGAACATCGATATCAGAAATGCTCCGTTCCTGTGCCAGTGAATATCACACAAAATGCTCCTCACTGCCCAGTGTGAAAAGTGGAACAGACAAGAGTCTCGGCAAGCCAACAGCCCGCACAGGTATACTACGCATAAGGCGTCTGCCAGAATGCCAACACAACAGTCCGTCACGAAAAATACTGTGGGAAGACGTTATCCGCAACGTCATACGGTATAGACTTTAAGGAAACTGGCAGCACACGAGACAGAAGGATGTGGACAGACATGGTCAGCAACGCCACACGGCATAGGTTTTAAGAAGAAGCAGATTTTGTAGAACATATTTTAATTTCGTCTGTCATTGTTAGAGGGGAGGGCATCTCTCGAGACGTTGCTTTATTTAGCTGGCGTCTGTGGCGAAGAGGCAGCAAACGCGATCTGCAATCCTGAATCCCACGTTTGAGATCAGTTCCATATGCTTTAAGACATGTAGTAGGCTAGAATAGTCAGGTTAAAGACAGGTCTTAGAGTCAGATATGACTGAGTTACCGTATGACAGTAGACGGTACTGCCTGC
The DNA here is from genome assembly GCA_014155875.1 of Cepaea nemoralis. Lineage (NCBI taxonomy): Eukaryota > Metazoa > Mollusca > Gastropoda > Stylommatophora > Helicidae > Cepaea > Cepaea nemoralis. The sequence continues at coordinate 59,704 of JACEFZ010010355.1, read as the reverse complement.
TTTCTGTTAGCGCCGAATGTCGGGTCTTAGATATGACTGAGTTACCGTATGACAGTAGACGTTACTGTCTGCTTTCTGTTAGCGCCGAATATTGGGTCTTAGTCAGATATTACTGAGCGACCGTATGACAGTAGACGGTACTGTCTGCTTTCTGTTAGCGCCGAATGTCGGGTCTTAATCATATATGACTGAGCGACCGTATGACAGTATACGGTACTGTCTGCGTTCTGTTAGCGCCGAATGTCAGGTCTTAGTCAGATATGACTGAGCGACCTATGACAGTAGACGGTACTGTCTGCGTTCTGTTAGCGCCGAATGTCGGGTCTTAGTCAGATATGACTGAGTTACCGTATGACAGTAGACGGTACTGTCTGCGTTCTGTTAGCGCCGAACGTCGGGTCTTAGTCAGATATGACTGAGCGACCTATGACAGTAGACGGTACTGTCTGCGTTCTGTTAGCGCCGAATGTCGGGTCTTAGTCAGATATGACTGAGTTACCGTATGACAGTAGACGGTACTGTCTGCGTTCTGTTAGCGCCGAACGTCGGGTCTTAGTCAGATATGACTGAGTTACCGTATGACAGTAGACGGTACTACCTGCTTTCTGTTAGCGCCAAATGTCGGGTCTTAGTCAGATATGACTGAGCGACTGTATGACAGTAGACGGTACTGTCTGCGTTCTGTTAGCGCCGAATGTCGGGTCTTAGTAAGATATGACTGAGCTACCGTATGACAGTAGACGGTACTACCTGCTTTCTGTGTGCGCCTAAAGTTAGGCAGCGCTCACCAAACCTGACAGCCCACATTGTGCCAACGGCTTTGGGCGTAGGAACGCAATTGGGAGGGTACAAGCCTTCTCCTGGTGCGAGGAAATGCATCCTAAAGACTAAATGTCATAGCAGGGCAGACCAGGCCCTGAGCCTTGATCGGCAGCTGGCCTAGGATGGAAGCTCTGATTAGGGGGGGGGGGGGGGGGGGAGCAGTTAGAGTACTGCTTTGCTGATTTGGCAGTTTTTGCAGCTAGCCTTGGTCCAGACGTATTGGTGTTACCTTTCCTCTGGAGTAAACTAGACAGGCCGAGAGTGAGATCATGCTGCATATGCAACATGTGGTCTCTAAATTCAGCCCAGGCTTTGTGTTATGGAGAGGTATAACTCTATTTTATAAACTATCATCTTTCAAGACGGCAAGGTGCCAGTCAGTCCGGCTAGAACAGTGGTTCTCAACCTTTTTTAGCCCAAGACCCCCTTTTCCATATGGTCAGAACGTCAACCCCCCCCCCTCCCCTTTTCGAATTTCCTCCCCATAATCCCCCCCCCCACCCTTACATAGTATACATACAAATGGAAGCTAAATTTAATAACACATACCAGAACAAGTCTAGATATTACATAAAACTTGATGTATGGGTCTACTTACGTTATAAAACGAATTTCATTACGGCGAGAAGTACAGAACCGTAACATTTAGAGGGAAAAACAATATCAAGTGACTGGTTCTTGTATAAATGCGATCTTGAAATAATCTTAATTCCCCCCTCCCCTGAAACCCTAAAATCCCCCCCCCCCCCCCCCCGGAATTCCCCACCGGTTGAGAACCACTGGGTTATGGCACTAGGAAAATTGTAAAAGTTAAAAGAAATTCGACTGAACACCAAACTTGGAATATTTAACTCAAAAGTTAAATAAATGCGACTGTAGGATCAGGCACGCGGATTACAAAGAATACGATTATTAAAAAACTACAAACATGCATTAATTGGTGCCTGCGCAAATAGAAGGAATGAAATGGTGAGGCAAACATCACCATTGTGAAGATGGTAAATAGTGCTAGACAAAAACCAACACGGGTGAGTGTACAGTGAGCAACAAGATGGCATGTAAGAACTCACAGTCGACATGCCAGATGATTCACAGTGAGAGTGCGCATAGGCAAAATCCACTGTACCTGAATGCACTCGAAATAAAATGACGTCATTGATTTTTGAGGTTGACGGTTGTAAAGAAATTGGGTTGGTTGGAAAAGATGAAGGAATGCTCAATGACTCGTAAACTACGATGTATGTATTTAATCAACTACAGGTTAATTGCATATCTTTACAATGAATCCACAAAAACTTTTTTTTTAAAGTTAGTTATCTGCATGACCTTTACAGGACGTTGCAGTATACCCCAGCAAACTGACGAGAAAATCACACACATCAAATACATACTAGGGTAGATTGTTACGTCCTGTAAAGAACATGCGGCTAACCTTTTTAATTTCTGTAGACACATTTCACTCAAGGTAACAACCTACCCGTGAGTGGGTTTTCTTTCTTAACAATTTTGCCAGAACAGGAGCTTTGCGGCCTACTCTTTGCCATTTCAAACTATCTTGGATTTTTAAAGTGTGCAGCTTGCACCGGAACTTCCTGTTTTCCGCCTTTATCCGAGCAGGTTATGTACCCGATTCCACTGCACAAAAAAACCAGCGTGCGTATCATTAAATACCAAAGATGGTTATTTAGAAGGGAAAAGGGGGGGGGGGGGGGGTGAGCATATTTCCAGCATTGTGCTGATATATTTTAAAGGGCTGTAGGTTCCCCCGGGGCCAGAGCCGATTAATAAAGTTCCAACTCCCCGTGTGTCATTCGGATGACCGCCTCTGCTAGTGGCCCTAGCTAGATGAAGCGCAGACGACTACTTTGATCTTAGCGAAAAGGCCAACAATCGAACCCAACGCCTTCTGGGCTTCAGGCGGCCACCGTAACCCCACAGCCACGACGTCCCTTCATCTAAATAATAAACATGTTACATATAATTTGCTGGGCGTTGGGATCAACATCGGGATGATATTCCAAACAATTGTACGTTCAGTAGTTTGCCATTGCCATCTGAACGAGGAATCAATTTTCAAGTCCAGCTTAATGCCGGTATGGGCGGATTGAACTTCCTACCTCGTCGTGAGCGTACCGGGAGCTTTAGAGCGAGCACTCATATTAATTCGACCAGGTCGAAGCCTTCCCTTCACGTACATTACAAATAATTTCCACACCAGGGGAGACGAATCTGTCCAGGTATTTACTGCTAAAAATAGTGAACTCCCCATAAATCATTTCATAGATTATTAAGCCGATAATAATCATACAAAAGAACAAATAGGTAAACAATACAAACATAAAACAACCACGCATAAACTGATCTTGCTGCTAAGAGAAAGATACGTGTAAATGAAATAGAGAATGCCATCTCGGATTTCACTTTGGCAACTAAGGGCAACAAATGTGGCAGGAATGTCAAGGGAGATAATCGAGATGTATAACAGGCGTGTCAGTTTCGTGGCTTTCCGAAACGAAAAACAAATTTTGTGAAACCCGAGAGCACGTCTGTCGGTAATGGACGCTCAGGTATTTTGTCAATGCTCTTGTCTAGTTGTATGTGATTTCTGTTTGTTCTAACGTAAGTAGCTGACGACTAGATGTTTGCATCTTGTCCAAATTTGTTGTGTTTCAGCTTAAATGTGACGTCTGGATGTTTTTGCCTTGGGTAAGTTTATTTGGTCTAGCGAAAGTGGGTGATGTATAGGGAGTCTCCGTGGCGAAGTTGTCAAGCCGTTTGACTCGGGCTCCGAGGGTTGTGGGTTCGATTCCGGGCCGCGTCCTTCGGTTCGCGAGTGACATTTTTCAGGAGACTCCTGTGGGTCGTCGCAAGAGCTACGGAGTTCGTGCTTTGTGCGACGCTTTCCGCGCTGCGGAAAGAGACCGAGCCATATGTGATAAAACCCGGTGCAATGAAATCGACCCTGTCGACTTTTAAGCGATTTTTTAAAAGATGATGTATAGGTGTCTGTGATTTATTAGAATGTGTTCTTGTGTCTAAAGTTTGCATTTGTTCTTGTATGTTCAATGTTCTGTTGAATATCGTAAGTTTATTACAGTGGTTCTCAACCTTTTTTGGCCCGTGCCCTCCTTCACCATATTTTCAGAACGTCATCCCCCCCCTTTCGTATTTCCTACCTAAACGTTTGGCCCTTGCCCCCCCCCCCCCCTCTTCACCATATTTTCACAACGTCATACCCCTCCCCCTTTCGTACTTCGTACCTAAAATCCCCCCCCCCCCTCACGCTTCTGCCCCTACACAGTATACGTAATAATGGAAGCACATACCAAAACAAGTCTAGACGTCCACATACAACGTGATTTGTGGGTCTACTTACTTTATAAAATGAATTTTAGAAGCGGTGAGACGTACAGAACCGTAAAGTATGAAGGGAAAAACATATCAAGTAATCGGTTCTTGTATTAACGCGATCTTGAAATAATCTTCATTCCCCCCTGCGGGGGGGGGGGGGGGGGGGGGGGGGGGGGGGGGGATTGCCCACCGGTTCAGAACCACTGGTTTATGATATCTAGATGTGGCTTGTTTAAGTCTGTTGTTTTGTCTATAGCAAGTTTATGACATCTAGATGTGGCTTGTTTAAGTCTGTTGTTTTGTCTATAGTAAGTTTATGACATCTAGATGTGGCTTGTTTAAGTCTGTTGTTTTGTCTATCGTAAGTTTATGACATCTAGATGTGGCTTGTTTAAGTCTGTTGTTTTGTCTATCGTAAGTTTATGACATCTAGATGTGGCTTGTTTAAGTCTGTTGTTTTGTCTATCGTAAGTTTATGACATCTAGATGTGGCTTGTTTAAGTCTGTTGTTTTGTCTATCGTAAGTTTATGACATCTAGATGTGGCTTGTTTAAGTCTGTTGTTTTGTCTATCGTAAGTTTATGACATCTAGATGTGGCTTGTTTAAGTCTGTTGTTTTGTCTATCGTAAGTTTATGACATCTAGATGTGGCTTGTTTAAGTCTGTTGTTTTGTCTATCGTAAGTTTATGACATCTAGATGTGGCTTGTTTAAGTCTGTTGTTTTGTTTATCGTAAGCAGACAGTTAGCTGTTCGTGGTTTGTATTAAAAGTTTGTTGCTTGTATAATATCGTCATCTAACAGCCATACCACAGCTCTCGAGAAACGTCCAAGTGTGCTCTAGCTCCTTCAGAAGATTTCGATGAGTATGGATACTTATAGTTATTGCTTTGTGTTGATTTATATGGTATGAGGCGTCGGCCGTTCAGAAAGCAATGGCAAACTACTGAGCTAACACTGCCCAGGCAATGTGTTTATTTCTTGTTTTGTTTTATATTCGTTCGCTTTGAGCCCAAGCGAAGTCCATACACGCGCTATAACTTCTAGTGCACTGAACAGGTTTTATCACGTGTATTAGTTTTCCCTATTACCAGTATCCCTCGCCGTCAGGCGAACCTACCCCGACTTCTGAAGTACTTGTACTTAACGTAACCCACAATCAAGGAAGAGAAGTCAACATTTTAGTCCATCTGACCGGTGTAGGGTGTGAACCCGCTACCTCGGGATCAGTACACCGGATGTTTAAGAACGAGCGTTCTTATCCATTCGACCATGCTGATTTCCATTCCGTAAGTTGATACCATACTCACTCTTTAAACAGAAAATAACGTAAAGGTGTGGGTTCACTTCCACACAATTGAACATTTGGAACAACTAAGGGGAGAGTCGTTTAGTTTAGTTTAGTCGTTGGATCAACATCACGCCACACGGTTTAACCCATAAGTGCTCCGTTTTCCTCCCAACTCAAATCTGAGTCTGGAGAAACTCAGCTCAATGCACGAACTCCGTTGCATCGGCGAGGATCCTGAAATACTTTAGGTAGATTTTTTAACTCGAAATTTTGCCCGGGCAGCGCCGTTAGTCTACTCTTTTTCGATTTCCAAATGAGAAGGGATTTTTTACGTGCGCAACAATACACACGGGCGTCCGATCTCACTACCCAGAAACCAGGGGAAATTTTATTACTGGAAGTCCAGGTGGATTTTTTAAATAAATCCCGGTCCTCATCGAGGCCTGAACCAGGGACTTCCAGCACTCGACGCGGACACCCTACCTCGAGACCACTCAGCCCCCAAGGGGGGGGGGGGGGGGGGGGTAGAGTATTTACACTGTTGAATGGAATGTGACAAGGCAGATATAAATACAGACCGTTCTGTCAGGACTGACATCTGGCCGTGACATTAATGGTTTTACCATAATTAAACCCGCGGTTTGCGCGCACTTTAACGAGAAGAAACGCATGCAAAACTGGCAACAAGCTGCTGGCAAATTCGGGTAAAGACTGATTAACTGGCGAACCCTCAGTGACTGCAATTGTCGGCCATCTTAATAGGCGGTGCCAAGTTATGAATTGCGCGTTATTTTAACTCCACCCTTCCTGCATTTCAGATTTAGGGCTGTTTGCCAAACAGTTAGCTTCAACCCAATCCAATATTTGCGACCCAAATAAAGAATAAAAATATATATTTTCATATACAAACTGTTTTGAATGAAATAAAAGTTTTAAACAATACACTTTCGTGTTAACCTAAGTGGAAGAGTACAGGCTTGACCTTGTCTTGTAAATGGTGAATACTCACGGTTTTACGTATAATAACTTCTTTCTTCTGTCGTCTAACCCTCAGTGGAACATGCACTCCTATATTTGCCATCTCCTGCGACTATCTCCATGCCCTCCGTATATTATTTATATATGTCTCCAGTTCTCTTCTTCGTGCGTCTTTGTAATACTTTGGGACATAGGTGTCTATAATTATTTCAGACCGTGGGTGGATGTAGGTAAACAGAGGGTCTGGGAGAACAGAAAGCTTACTGCCAGAACATAAGTCCTGGTCTATCAAGCCTGTGTTCTTAGTACTCTTCTTTATGGCAGTGAAGTTTGTTCGACTTACTCACACCAAGAGAAACGTTTAAGAAACGTTGATAGGCGGTGCCTGCGAAGAATACTTTGCATTAAGTGGCAAATACCGAAGCATTGGAAAGGTCGGGTGGTGTCACTGTTTGTTTCAAGCTTAGTCTTCGTAGACTTAGATGGATATGATACATTAAGAGGGTGGATAGCGGTAGAATACCAAAGGACATCTTTTTAGTGAATAACAAATGGGGAAAAAGATCTCAAGGTCGGTCTCTGCCACGGTATAACGATGTGTGTAAACGGGACATGATTGATACAGGCATTGATATTGCACCTTGGGAGCAAGTCACCGCTGATCGCTTTACATGGAGGGAAAAGAATGGGGAAAAATACAAAGGAGAACATTATTGCAGATAGGTCACACAAAGAGCGCTTAAAACAGCAGATGGTGCGTAATGGTAGAAATGACCACATGTTCACATGCACCAATTATGGACGAACATTTGCCGCGTCATGGGTTGTGGTAACTATGCTTTTTTAAAATTATTATTATTTTTTAATATAAGAACTGTCGTCTGTCAAGATGGCAAGGTGCCAGCAAGTATATGTAGACTTGAATCTTCTTTTTCTTCATTATTTTTGTCCGTCAGTCTGCTTCTTTCTTTCTTGCTTGCTTTCTTTCTTTTCTCATCCGAGCATCGTCAACTACGTCTCTCTGTAATGTCTCATGGATAATGAACAGAGCGATGTGACTGAGGTCTTCAGGGATCGGTAGATCGTGTCTGGTAGATTTGCTCCTGTGTGCCAGATTCCCATTTCTTCCCTGGTCAAATCGGGACAATCTGATTTTGTGATTTGATGACGAACCCACGGCCTCCGTGCTCGAGCCAGGCGTGTTAACAGCGTCACGACCGAGATCTCCATAGAAATAAACACAGAAGAAACGGGCAGGGATAAATAAGAGAGAGAGAGGAGAGAGAGAGAGAGAGAGAGAGAGAGAGAGAGAGAGAGAGAGAGAGAGAGAGAGAGAGAGAGAGAGAGAGAGAGAGAGAGAGAGATCAAACAGTTGCTATCAGCCTGCAGGGTCTCATCTTCTCCTACACCCTACAATACAACAGCGCCACAAAGAGAGAAGTGTTAAGAAAACAACACACCTACCTGGAATCGACCTTCTGGCATGGCGCCACCCTAGAAACCAGATGCGAACACTCAGAAGAGGAGCATAAGGGCCCAGACTGCTGACAGACGCACCACCTACAACCATCAAACCACTTATCTCCTTCTCCACGACCGCCATCACACATATGGGAAGGACGAGACCACACACGTGACCACAAAAGACATGACGTCAGAATGACTTCCGCCACGCACATTAAGTTCATCTCTCCACCAAGTGCGGACGCCACTGATAGCTTATGATCTGTACTTCACTGTATCCGAAACCATCTTGTTTGCCTGGTTTTGTATTTCCAATCGATGGTTACGGTATTATTTCCATGATTTGTTTACATTTGGTGCGTTTACAACTGCTTCCAGCTCCTGTCCTTCATGGTTTGAATCTGGTCAGAAACAAAAGAATATTTAATCAGAACACTCCAGGTAATGCGTTATAAAATGAATGTATAATTATTATCTGAAAATCCACGAGAAATGTATGATGAATTAACTGAATGAATGAACGACTGATGTACTGACCAATTTATTTACTGATTAGGCGACTGATTGATTGATCGTCTGATTGATTAAATGATTAATACATCGACTGATTGATTTATTAGCCGGGTGACTAATTGACAGATCTATCAAATGAATAATTATCAGTTGACACATTGATCGGCTGACCGATTAACTTTGATGTGATCCTCAGTTGACTCATTAATTAATTGATAAATCAAATGATTTGCTGATTTATTGGCTGATTCAATGCAAGAAGTAACGTATGGCACAGGATCTGTTTACACGACTTAAGGCCTGTAGGGCATATGGTAAACGCATTTCGCATACTGTATCCGAACAAGAGGAATTAATTGCTAAATATATATCGAAGAAGTGTTAGCGATTAGGCGATTCCAGCCGTTGCTGTGCAAACAGAAGGACTTCCTTTTAAATCTTTGACTACCGTGGAGATGTGAGTCTCCGTGGCGAAGTGGTTACGCTGCCTATTCAACGCTCCAAAAATTGTGGGTTCGATTCCGGGCTACGACATTTGGTCACGAGTTAAATTTTCTCGCGGACTTCTGTGGGTCGTCGCAGGTGCTACGGAGTTCGAGCATTGTGCGACGTTTTCGGCAGGCTACACCACTGAAAGAGATCGAGCCATATGGATAACATAGGGCGTGTTTCTTCTGTCATTACTCTAGTAATGTACGATAAAATTAGGCGTATTTTTCCCGCCATTTTCCTGACATTAATGCGGGGTGCTCAAGTGGGCTTTGAAAGCTCGATTCTCAACAGCGGGGGCCAAAAACGTCTTGTTCCCTGATAATAGAGTGCATTCAAGCAAAGAAGCATATTTTATAGACAATCAGGGATACATAAGAACGGCACAGAATAAATATTGCGCTACGAGCACTTATAACATAAAATCTGCAATTGAAATTACAGTAGGCTTAACTCTAAAACAGTAATTATGGTAGCTGTACGCGTCACGAAATACGAGGGTAAGTTAATAAGTAAATCACAAATGGCTGTAGAAAAATAACTACACATGATAACAACCTGAAACCAGTTTATTTTTATACATACATATGCGTGCTGGTATTTTCGAAAAAGGTATAGGAGCCGGTCGTTCAGAAAGCAATGGCAAACTACTGAACGTAAAATTTGCCCAGGAATCACGAACAGCGAAAATGCTGGGGTTGACTGCCACGTCCTGTGAAGGACATGCAACATACATATATTGTCCCTTTATTTCTCAACATAATTTCCACCAACATTGATGCACTTGTCCCATCGTTTTATCAGTCCTCCCAAACCGGCTGCATAGAACTGCGTGCCTTGTTTTCATTTACCGTCCATCCCACAGAACTGTGTGACTTACTTATTGACTCGCCCTCGTAACTTTTTCTACCCAGCTATGCACCGCATTATGGGACAAACATTTGTCAGCATAAACACTGAAAACTCACCTTGGCGGGAGACATTTCGCGAATGACGCCGAAGTTGAATGTGAAGTGAAATAGTGGTTTAGAAAACTGAGCATACGAGTAGATAGATAGATAGATAGATAGATAGATAGATAGATAGATAGATAGATAGATAGATAGATAGATAGATAGATAGATAGATAGATAGATAGGTAGATAGATAGATAGATAGATAGATAGATAGATAGATAGATAGATAGATAGGCAGGCAGACAGACAGACAGACAGATAGATAGATAGATAGATAGATAGATAGATAGATAGATAGATAGATAGATAGATAGGTAGATAGATAGATTAGATAGATAGATAGATAGATAGATAGATAGATAGATAGATGGGTGGGTGGGTGGATAGGTAGGTAGGTAGATCAGATAAGATTAGATAGATAGATAGATAGACAGACAGACAAACAGACAGACAGACAGACAGACAGGCAGACAGATATATAGATAGATAGATAGATAGATAGATAGATAGATAGATAGATAGATAGATAGATAGATAGATAGATAGATAGATAGATAGATAGATAGGCAGACAGACAGACAGACAGATAGATAGATAGATAGATAGATAGATAGATAGATAGATAGATAGATAGATAGATAGATAGATAGATAGATAGATTAGATAGATAGATAGATAGATAGATAGATAGATAGATAGATAGACAGATAGATAGATAGATAGGTAGATATATAGATAGATAATTGCCCGCGCATGTGTAAAAAGATGATGATGATGATGGATGATGATGGATGATGGATGATGATGGATGATGATGATGATGATGATGATGATGATGATGATGATGATGATGATGATGATGATGATGATGATGATGATGATAATGATGGGGGATGTGATTACAGGTCTTACACTCAAGATCATCAAAGATCTGGCAAAAGGTGTATTTTTGGCAGAACGTACAACGGGAATAAAAATGGAATGTTAATTTGACACAAAAGTGTACACATGCTGAGCCCGCGCATTGTTGTTGAACCATGGACATAAACCAGATACAGATCTTGGCACAGACTTCCTGGGGGTGTGAAATGTTCAGCTCTGGCATATATTCATCGTTATCAAATGCCGTGATGATACGCATGAAAGCCCATGCCATTTCACACGATCACCAGTCTCGAATCAGCTCTGTTTTCTTGTCTCGATTATGTCATGTTGCTAAGTTATCCAGATATGTATCTTTTTGCCTTCCCTGTGCTCTTTTTCCTTCACTCTTGCCAGCTGTTATTAACCTTTCCAGTGTATGTTTAGTAAGGTGGATAGAGGAATGGGTGTTGCGGAATGTTTATCCTTGCTTCAGAGGTCACATATTGTGAGAATTGTATGGATTCTTTTGCCCTGGACTTGCGGGAGTTCGGAGGAATGAACAGGCTGACAGGCTCGCAGATAATGCACCGCTTAATGGTAGAATACCTATGGGCAAGGGAAAGGTGATCGAGCGCCTGTGGGACCAAGTGGAGAAGGTGGAGGAACAGACAGAGAACCCGTATGTGGAAAGAATTATATTGATCGGCATCGGTTCTGAAAGAATCTCAAACCTGAGAGGGAAGACAAGGAGAACTTTCAATCAGATATCGGTGGGAGCGGTTAGTAGTACGACTCTTCGCTGGCTCTTGAACGAGGGGGACGGAGCGCGCATGGGGATGTCCAAAGAGCAGTGATGTCGGTTCTTAGCTCAAATCAACTCAACTTTCCAGTATATGTCTCTGCGACGAAAAAAATCTTGACCGTTATTTTACTGTTTTCATGTGTTTCTTGAAAAACTTGCATGTTGGTTTTTCCTGTCCGTCCATGGTATTCTTTGCATTTCCCACCAGAAACCATATTTCCAAAGCAATTAGATGTTTCTCAGCTTGTCAGCTTATTGTCCATTTTTCACATCCATATAACAGGATAGGTTCTACGAGGGTAAGTTAATAAATCTAAAACACGTTTTCACTTCACATTCAACTTCGGCATCATTCGCGAAATGTCTCCCGCCAAGGTGGGTAGTCAGTGTTTATGCTGACAAATATTTGTCCCGTAAAGCGGTGCATAGTTGAGTAGAAAAAGTTATGAGGGCGAGTCAATAAGTAAGTCACACAGTTCTGTGGGATGGCCAGTAAATAAAAACAAAGCACGCAGTTCTATGCAGCAGGTTTGGGGGGACTGATAAAACGATGGGATAAGTTCATCAATGTTGGTGTAAATTATATTGAGAAATAAAGAGACAATGTATGGTATAAAAATAAACTGGTTTCAAGTTGTTATATTTAATTATTTTTCTACAGCCATTTGTGACTTACGTATTAACTTACCCTCGTATACAGCAATTTACGAAGTCACGTGAATTCACGAATCACGATACTTTAGCCATCTGAAAATAAAGTAGTTTGTCATTGATTTTCTTCTTGGCAGTGACCATCATTGTCGATGGCCGTAGCCGTTGTCTTGATTGTCTCGTCACATATACTATGTGACGGCAAGATCAGATGGAGTAACCCCCTCCTGTACTCACGATGTTACTTATCAACTAATTTCCAGAACATTCTTTCAGTTATCTGGAACCTGTTTTACTAACGTCGTTGTGACAGAGTAGATAGCTCGGCTGTCTGCTAAAACACTGGTCCGTGTGTTGAGTGATCCCCTGGCATACTACTGGTAGGTACTCAGATTTCAGACTAGTTACATACTAGGATCATTCGCATACGCTCTCCGTCCTCATCTTCAACACAAATCCATATTGTTCCTCGTCTTTATTTTCCTTCTGGCTCTTTTTATTATCATTATGAAGAGGAGTTTGGTGACGTATCTAAGGCTGATTGTACAAAAATCTTCGCACTAAAATTCTCGCTATCGATTCATTCACCAAGCGCCACGCCGATTAGCTGTTTCAGTTCATCATCTCACATGATCACCAGAGTCTCAGACCAGCCCTGTGTTCTGGTCCCGATATCGCCGTGTTGTCAAGCAACATATTTATCTCTCTGTCTTCCCTTTACTCTGTTCCCATTAATTTGGCCAGTTGTCACTGAGTTTTCTAGTTTATTGCTACCCATGTCTCGTAGTGGCAGCCTGCGACGGGTCAGTGGCGTGATATAACCCTCACTTTGTGTGAGCCTCTGGAATATGTGGTCAGTCTCTCCTGTTGTCGCGGGCATCGTACACTCGTCCGACTTTGCTCGCGAAATTGTCAGCGTAGCACCTATCAGCTACGATAACACACCCGCCAATTTTCTTCATAACATTCCTCAAAAAATATCGTGACTGTATATAATTTATCTAATTTTCTGTGTCTAACATCTCTAATAAATCTACGGCTTTCATGTGTTGACAGCCGGTTGGGTTAAATTATAGATACAGATTTCAGTATATCACTTATCCACTGTTCTTAATATCTTTCAAAATTGTCAAAGACTAAAATAGATAGGAGGGAAGACCACCCTGAATGAGTGGTCTACCTCAAGTAGATTAGAGGTAACCCAGTACCCCAATATGAGGGCAGGGTAGGTGTAGGGAGTAGATAGGAAGGGGAACTGTCAATACAGTTCTCTCATGAGACACGGACGTGTCAACCAGAGAGTAAGCACTCTGGTCACGGTGTAATCACGCCAACATGATAGACACCAAGAACTAGAATGGAACTCAGGAGTAGGCTACTACTCTAAGCGTGTTGAACGATGTAGCACGCAAAAGCCGAAGTGCGCACGAGGTCCTTCCGCGTACTGTGTAACCAGCACGCGGAGAATTGTCAGACGGGGGACAGACTTCGTAGGGAACACATCGCTTAGAGTCGATGCGTATTTCTTTAGACGGGTAGATAAATTTAGCAGTAGGGCTAGGGACGAATAGTGATAGGAAGTTCTGTGTAATCATGTGTGATTCATTAGAGACAGTCTTGTGCATTGATGTATTGTAAGAGCCAGTGGCAATAAAATGTATAATCAATTCCTCTCGTACGACTGACAAATCTTTTTGTGTGGTGCGAGAGAAGTTTATCCCGTAATGCCTGTAGCATCGGTTGATGACAGGCTAGGATAAAAGTGGTGTCAGAAGTGTGGCTTGGACAATTGTTCAAGCTAAAACACTCACCCACGGCTCTAAAATAGTATTACTGTCAGTTAATCACAGGGTTTAATTTGTGTTAGTGCAAAATGGCGAGTGCAGACTAGAACAAGATGCAAGCTGTGCCCATCGTGACCGATTAACATTTATTTATGCTTATTGAAATGTTTTGTGCTTTATAAACATGTTTTCTTCTGATTTGTAAGTATTATTATTATAGTTTTGTATCATTTAATTTGACAATTATTTGTTTATTTATGTATATTTATGAAACATGATTCACGGCGGAGCGATACACAAAATAATGAGCCGGCGAAAATATCGATTTTTCCAATCTAAAAATAGCGCTGCGCCTGTGACGTATCGCGGTTGACAAACAGCTGCCCTACGCCATTGGCAATCAGCGACAGATTGTTTACAAATCGCCAAGCGGCTGCTCGCCTAAATCGTTCAATTATCTTCAGTATTATTGGTTTATACAAGCTATTTATTGAATATATTTATTAATTTAAACATTATTATTTCCTTTATATTTATTTTAAAGCATTTATTTATTTATTTATAGACATTTTCTATTTTCTACCGTCACGATGGCACTACTTTCTTTATGCAAATAAGATTCGGTCTGCACAGCACTTTCATAAATTAAACAGCAATAGTTAGGGAAGGCAGAAGACATTAGAACGAAGACAGGACAATGACATTTACTATTAACTATACCACATTGTGTTGTTTTGGGGCATGTAATTGTGATTGTCAAACAAATGTCTAAAGTCATATGTCGTTTACAAATGGTTAATTATTGATGCTCTTGTAAACCAGGTATAACAGAGCTATTTAGAGGAGTGAACGCAAAGTGTATGTCGAAGTGCCAAACGATTGTACCTGAGGTGCCAAACGATTGTACCTGATTGTTCTGGATTATTAAGATGAGTATACCCAAAGTATTTTGAATGCAATATAATTAATAATGCATATCTTTTTCAGGGTGTAATCTAAATAATATTTTTTGTACACAGGCATTTAAAACCTTAACATATCGAATAAACCTGAGTAAATAGTTGAGTGCCTATCAACTATAGCTAATTATCCAACAACATGTCGACGTTAGCTGATTGCATAAAAGCAGGCAAGGAATTAGGACACACCGGAAAAGAATTAGAGCAATATGCTGATCAAAAATTTAGGGAAGCAAAAGATGCTGAGAGAGATGAACGTGCACAAGAAAGACAACACCAGAAGGAGATTGTAGAATTATCTGAAATAACTAAACAAAAAGAGTTAGAAACTAAACAGAAACAGTTAGAACAAGAGAGACAACACCAAAAAGAGATGGCACAATTAGCTGAAGAAACTAAACAGAAGGAATTAGAGATTAAACAAAAAGAATTAGAATTAAAGCAAAAGCAATTAGATCAGGAGAGAGAGAGTTAAAGAAATACAGATTGAATCAGAGACACAGTTAAAGATGAAAGGTATGGAAGTAGATTCACACTTAGAGATCTCCGCTACACAACTAAAGAGTCAGCAAGAAGAGAATAAACTTAATAAATACAAACATATTATTAAGCCATTCTGTAAAGAAGATTCCATATCAGCTTGGACAGAAAATGTCGAGTATCAGCTGAAATACCATCAAGTACCAATCGATATGTGGGCCATGATCTACATGAAAAACCTCAGTGGGGAGCCCCTTAGAGTTATTGAATCAATACCAACTGATCTTAGATCTAACTATCAGTACATTCACGATAGGATAATGCAACATTTTTTACTTGATGCCCCTGGGTATCAAGTGCAATTTTCTAACTTAAAACCAAAATCAAATGAAACCTTCATCGATCATGTCTCAAATGTCCAAAGCGTGCTGAATTGGTGGCTAAACGCAGCTAAAATAGGAAAGGACTTTGAAAAACTTAAAAATTTAATAGCCATGGATAAAGTCATATCAACAGTCCCCACTCCATTCGCTAAATTTCTTCAGCAGTCAGACATCGAAACAATAGAGCAATTCGAGAAGAAAGGCTCCGCATATTTTTCCTCAAATAGGGAAATTTTTAAAACATCAAACATCGACTCTGAAATAGTCTCTTTTGTTAAGGACCAACCTAAAAGCTATCGTAGCAATAAAAAACCATTTCAGAGAGTCGACAAGAAAGATCAAAAATTGCCTAAATGTGTGTATTGCTAACTTTTTCATGATACTTACGCTATGTGTGATAAATCACCAAACTATCCGACACATCTTGAGATGGTCATTAAGAAACAACAAAACAAAACAAGAGAAATGCATACAGGCGTGCAGTCAAATGTTTCTTCTGTTCTAGCTACGGACATTATTCCAATAAGTGCCTAGGCCGTCAAAGATTGAAGGCCAACAGTGCAATGTTAATTGATACATCTTCTGATAGTGGGAGTGAGACTGAGTGCGAGGTCGAGAATGAATTACCTTTTAATCAATCTGAAGATGTTTGTTCTGTAAACGATATTTTAAGCTTTGACAGTTGTGAGCGATGTCACCAATTTCATGCAGATGGAAAATTAGAATGTGGACATACAGTACCATTCTCCACTGAGAGTGTAAATGCAGCATTAGCCTCCAGAGGCAATTTGGTGTTCCACAATGCATTGGTCAACGAAATACCATGCCAATGTTTGCTTGACAGTGGAAGCACTCTTATAGGTCTTAGAAAGGACTTGGTGAACCCAAATGATTATACAGGTGACTCAGTCAAATGCCGAACCTTTTCGGGTAATATCGAAATTTACCCACTGGCAAGAGCCCGTATTAACACTCCTTTCCTTTCTGGTACCTTTACATGTGCTATTTTAGATAACCCTTGTACTGATTTAATTTTGGGATGCTTACCCCAGTTGAAGCATTGCACTAACGAAGAAATAGCTGCATGGAAGAAATTAAATGCAGCTAATGCAACAACAAGAGCAGATACCAATAAACACCAAGACACACTACAGGAGGAAAGACTACTGTTGCTATCACCAACTAGCACGGATGATACCACCAGACAAAAGTTTATAGACCAGCAAAAAGCTGATCCGAGTGTGTCTCCATATCTAAAACTCTTAAAAGAAAAAGCTAAAGTAACAAAAAACGCATCATGGTTTTTTAGACTTAATAATGGGATTCTTACTCGTTATTATAAAACTGACAACCATGAGATTCAGCAAACGGTGTTACCTGTACAACACCGCCAAACTGTGCTAAAGATTGCACACGAGTCACCGTTTGCTGGTCACCTTGCATACGACAAAACCAGGGCCAGAATTCAGGCTCATTTTTACTGGCCAGGTTTTTGTAATGACATAAAAGTATTCTGTCGTTCATGTAATGTCTGTCAACAACTAGTACGTAAGGATAAACATCCTACAGCTGAAGTACAACCTTCAACACTGGCCTCTAGGCCATTCGAAAGTGTGGCGGTGGATATTGTTGGACCCCTGAACCAGGTGTCCAGCAAAGGAAATCGCTTCATCTTAACGCTAGTAGACCTATGTTCAAGGTGGGTTGAGGCAGTAGCTTTGAAATACATCACCTCCAAAGATATTGCCAATGTATTTCTACATTTGTTCTCACGATTCGGATTTCCACGTACCATCTTATCCGACCGTGGAACACAATTCATATCGGCTGCAACGCAAGCCCTTACTAAAATGTTAGGAATTAAACAGCAGTTTACAACAGCTTATCATCCAGCCAGCAATGGAATCGTAGAGAAAATTAACGGAGACCTAAAGCATATGCTGGCTAAGGTGACAGCAGAAAACCCATCTGATTGGGATACACTGTTGCCAACAGTGCTGTTCGCCTATCGGGAGATTCCCCATTCAAGCACGGGGTTCTCACCTTTTGAATTAGTATACGGGGCTAACCCACGTGGACCCCTAACAATTTACCATCAGTTAGTAACTAATGCAATTGAAATTCCAACCCCTAAAACACCTTACGAGATGGTAACAGAAACACGAGATAAAATTATGAAATCGTGTATCATAGCCAAGGCAGCTTTGGAGAGGAAGGGTCAAATCTACCGCCAATACGCAAATAGAGGTGCTAGGACCATTAATCTTGAACCAGATCAAGACATACTGCTTTTACTCCCAGACAAACGGAATTTATTATTGATAAGGGTCATTCAAAGTGGTACGAAAAATTTCAGATGTCGATTATGAAATATCGATAAACGGACACTTAAAGATATTTCATATCAACATGTTGAAACCTTACTTTTCACGACAAGAGACAGAACTAGAGACAGACGAACATAATGCACCCACACCTATTAATGAGACGACAGACATACATAACGCAACTACACTAGTTAGCGAGACTGGCAATGACGACGACATGCATACACTTAGTGAGTATACAGAAAACGCACTTAGCACCACCACCGTACTGAATCAGGTAGACGACGACGGGATGGAACTACCTGTTCCAATTGTAGACAAGACTGCGACATTAGATTCTATACGGTTAGAACCGGGACTAATAGAAGAGCAACGACGACAGACATTAGAGTTAGTAACAGAGTACAAGGACATATTTTCCGACATTCCAGGTAGGACGGACAGAATCGAGCACTCCATCCTTCTTTCGGACTCTAAGCCTATCAAATGCAGGCCGTACTCCATCCCACTTAGCTACAGAGAAAGTTTAAATAAGGAAATTCTTAATTTAGAAGCTAGTGGAATCATCCAGAAATCTACATCTGAGTACTCCTTTCCAATCGTCTTGGTAAAGAAAAAGGACTCCACAATTCGTCTCTGTGTGGACTATAGAAAACTCAACAATGTCACTAAGATCGACACAGAACCAATTCCTTCCTGCGAAGATCTTATTCTTGATATGTCCACCTCCAAAATCTTCTCTAAATTAGATCTTAATAAGGGATATTGGCAGGTCCCTATGCAGACTCAATCCATCAATCTTACTGCATTCTCAACACCTTTAGGTCTTTACGAGTGGCGGTTTCTTCCTTTCGGACTTCGTAACGCCCCTGCCACTTTCGTACGCCTAACTAGAGATTTACTACATGGAGTGACAAATACGGTGACATATATAGATGATATTTGTGTCCATATAGATGACTGGACCACACACTTACTGAAACTTAGACATGTCTTCGATAGGTTGTGACTCTTCGGTCTCACTGTCAAACCTAGCAAAGTTGAGCTGGGCCTACAAGAAATTGATTTTTTGGGTCATGTCATTTCACAAGGTCAACTAAAAACTGACAATAGAATTGTTACTAAAATTATGAACCTGACCATGCCTACAACAAAGAAGCAGGTCAGGAGCCTTTTGGGTTTAGTAAATTATTATAGTAAGTTCATACCGAACTTAGCTGAAATCACGAGTGTATTTTCAAATGTTTTGAAAGCATCAGTAAAATTAGATGTCAAAGATGCATTATTAATTTCTGCATTGTCAAAATTGAAACTCCTATTTAGTAATGTACCAATTCTGCGTTTGCCTAATCCTAGGCTCGTTTATTATCTTAGGACAGATGCCAGCAGGATTTCCATCGCTGCAGTACTAGGCCAGTTTTACGATGGCATCTTCCATCCAATTTGCTACGTGAGCCGCAAGATCACACCTGCTGAGTCCAGATATTCCATATCAGAGTTGGAAGCCCTAAGTGTCATCTATTCAGTAAGGAAGTTACATCGATTTCTAGCGGGTAATCACTTCGTAGTACAGACCGACAACTCCCCAATCACGGTCATACAAAATGGGGTGCATCGCAATGACCGCATCTACAGGTGGTCGTTAATATTAATAATAAATAAAATTATACTTTTAGTATAGAGCATATTAAGGGTAGGGACAACATTCTGGCTGATACCCTTAGTCGACCATCTGAGGTAGAAATACCTGATACTCCACATAAAGATTGAGTCTAAGATATGTAATTTAGTACACTTAAAATATCCTGTGTAAAATATCCTATGTATTACATAGACATCATGATCAGGACTGTGTGCTAACAACAGTGAATCACCATGTGTCCATAGACAGCAGAATAAGAACTGTGCTCCAAGAACATTGAATCACCGTGTATACATAGACAGCTCGTTACTTACTATGCTCCATTTGGGTTCCGGTGAATCAACTGTGTTAATCACGGAAGAGCAGTGTCAGAACAATGCGTAAATAACAGACACAAATATACATGTCTGCGACACCAGCAGACTCTACGAGTGGAAGAATACCCATTACACAAGTATGACTGTGTAGTGTATTTAATATACCCAGGACAAGTGTGTATCTATGAACTGTGCCAACAAAAGCAATTTCTGAACATTATGGCAATCACTAACCTGAGGTAATTACATACCATGTATATATATTTATTTATTGTGATATGTATTATAACATGTTTTTAATATAGTGATAAATTATAGTTAGATTAGTTACTTTAATATAGATTTAGAATAGAATTAGGTAATATGATAGATTTTAATTTTTTTTGTAGTTTAGATAAATCACTAATTCACCCACTTAGGATATTAACTTTAAATTTAATAACAGCTAATTAAAGACTAGGATAAAAAGTTTAGATAGGAACAGTACCAGTTAGTTCATTTCATTTTACATTATTTCCTTGATAAACACTCTAACAACCGCATCATTTAGGATTAAGAGTAGGTTATACCGTATAGGATTATACATTTGAACATACATCATTTACACCATGTATAGTTAAATTCATTTAGACATGAAAACATTTTTTTTTTAAAATAAACCATTATTTATAATTTTGTTACATTTCACATTACTCATTTCAGAAAGGTACATAACTCATCTCACATCATTTTCATTTTTTTTAGTTAGTTAGATTACTTCCCTTAAATTAGGTTAATTTTTTGCAACAGATTAGAATAGATATAGATATAGAATTAGTATTAGTATTTCGGTAGAGTGTAGTGTTTAGTAGCA
The DNA here is from genome assembly GCA_014155875.1 of Cepaea nemoralis. Classification (NCBI taxonomy): domain Eukaryota; kingdom Metazoa; phylum Mollusca; class Gastropoda; order Stylommatophora; family Helicidae; genus Cepaea; species Cepaea nemoralis. Next base: position 38,779 of record JACEFZ010010355.1, on the reverse strand, counting down.
TCAGGGTAAAACTATCAACCCTATTTCACCCATGTAAATTTTTGTAAATACATGACTCGTGCAGTAAGTTACGCACAGTCATTAAGCTCAACTTTTTTTCAAACTGAGCCAAACTTGTACAGTGTCACTTCAAGGTTTTTAAATAATTGGGAGGATAAAAGATGTGTGACAGAAGTGTGAAAGGGAGAGAAAATGGAAAATATACAATCGAGAGTGAAGACAACCAGCGGATTTTTTCTGCCGCTCAGCGCGACTTTTTATTATTTGTCTGCGTCAAGCGTTTGTTTTCAATGTTAAAATATGCTGTCCCAAATATGTTATGTGTAGTTTAGTGTAGATCTTAGGGAAAGTATTTTAAGTCTCATAAGACGGAAACGTAGTCACGAATTAGTGTTATACACTTGTTTGTGGCCACATTTAACCGGATTATGGCACTTGAAAACTGACTTACATACAAATTATAGACATACACACATGTTAGAAGGTAAATTATATTATTAGTTACATCCAAACACGCAAACAACCAGGAAAACAAACATGTAAAATGCATACATTGGTTTTAGAACAATGGGAGATAACTCCGGGTCAGGGGACACAACAGACAACAAAACACTAACTTAACAGTGAAAGATAACTTTACACGCGGAAGCGAGATAGGTAAAGCCTGTCGCACACAGCTTGTGCAAGGGTTGTTTAAATATTATATTGGGGACATGAAGCAATTCGTGTGTTGATCCTAAGAAAATCAACTTTGTATGGGTAGTGAGTTAATTTACTATTTGAGGGCAGGTCTTATAAGACAATGGTCCTTTTTAGACAAACCTCTAATAAATATAATATTGCGATTGAGAAGAGGGCTCACGCCAACCAGACAAGTTTGTGGCGATCACCAGTAGCCAAGTAAAGTAATACTACATTGTGACAATAGTCAGTAGAGGTCTATTGAGTTACCCAGAACCAAGTTATCAGTAGTCTTTGACAAAAATTAGATACACTAATTTTTAGAAACCTCTTGCGTCACAACCATGAGTCAAAGTTTGTAACGCAACACAGGAGGGGAGGGTGTGTGTCAAAGACTAAAATAGATAGGAGGGAAGACCACCCTGAATGAGTGGTCTACCTCAAGTAGATTAGAGGTAACCCAGTACCACAATATGAGGGCAGGGTAGGTGTAGGAAGTAGATAGGAAGGGGAACTGTCAATACAGTTCTCTCATGAGACACGGACGTGTCAACCAGAGAGTAAGCACTCTGGTCACGGTGTAATCACGCCAACATGATAGACACCAAGAACTAGAATGGAACTCAGGAGTAGGCTACTACTCTAAGCGTGTTGAACGATGTAGCACGCAAAAGCCGAAGTGCGCACGAGGTCCTTCCGCGTACTGTGTAACCAGCACGCGGAGAATTGTCAGACGGGGGACAGACTTCGTAGGGAACACATCGCTTAGAGTCGATGCGTATTTCTTTAGACGAGTAGATAGATTTAGCAGTAGGGCTAGGGACGACTAGTGATAGGAAGTTCTGTGTATTCATGTGAGATTCATTAGAGACAGTCTTGTGCATTGATGTATTGTAAGAGCCAGTGGCAATAAAATGTATAATCAATTCCTCTCGTACGACTGACAAATCTTTTTGTGTGGTGCGAGAGAAGTTTATCCCGTAATGCCTGTAGCATCGGTTGATGACAAAAATGTTACTTAATATTTCTACTCCAAATTGTCCCAGTACGTCCAATTCTTCTGTTGTTTTCGCATGTTTAAAAGTGACTTCTTCGTTTTGAATAAGTGGTCCTTCTAAATTACTTTCTTTTGTTGATTCCCCTCTTTCTCCATCATATAACGTATGTGTATACACTCCATCTCTTTAGGATAACATCTTCGTCCACAATACCTTTCCAGGATTCAGTTTCAAGTACCCTCTGTTTAACTTGTTTTTCTTTCTGTCAAATCATTGATTTGCCTTTGTATTTTTTTGTCTCCCTACTAGGATTTGTTTAAAATTTGCTGCACAGTTTGTTTAACTAATTTTCTTTCGTCTTTATAATTCATCTTTTATATCCTTTTTTAATCTTATCGTATTCTTCATTGTCACGTTTGCTATTTTCTTTCAACAATGAACTTTAAGATTACTCGTTCGTTCAGTTCTTTTTAGGTTGTTGACTAAAATGTTGACTACTTCTGTACAGTAAAAACTTTTTGCTTGCTTTATGAATTGAGTTTTTCAGCTTTTCCCATTGTTTATTTATGCTTTACATTTTAGGTATTGCATTGTATATTTTCACAAAAGCATTTTGAATTCTTTAAATACCTTTATCTGCTCTTATAATATCTTTGTCAAGTCTAATGCTTTTAAGTTCTCTCTTCCTATTTTCAATCTGACTTTTATTTTCCCACGTAGTCGGACCTGATTACTGTTACATTCAGTGTTCGGTATTGTCTCGACACTTATCAATGCATTTCTAAATCTGTTCTTTTTTTCTTTTCTTTTTTTTTGAATTAGTATGAAGTCAGTTTAATTTAACTCTTTCTTCTCAGGACGTTTCTAAGCGTATTGTAGTTTTTTTTTTTTTTTTAAACCAGGTGTTTCCAATTAACACATCATTTATCTTTGCCCATTTTATCAGTTTTTCTCTTCTTTCATTTCTTATCCCTAAACAATAGTCACAAACCACACCGTTCATTTGCTGCTTGCTGCCCATCTTTGCATTGGAATCTGAAAGTATTATATTTACTTCTTGTGATATGGTCTGATCAAAGAAATTAGATGTTGACAGTCAAAATATTTTGGACATGTTATAAGAAGAAATAAATTGGAGAGAACTTGGTGACAACTGGCAAGATCGAGGGAAGGAGAACAAGGGGAAGACAGAGAAGTAAATACCTGGAAGGCTTGGCCACGTGGCATGGTCGAGACAGGAACACTGGATGGTTGGATATGGTCTGAGAGATCGTCATGATTATTGCATCATAATACATGTGTATTTCATCCTCACTACTTCTTATTACTAGCGCTATCATCATTGTCAAGTGTCCTGTCGAAAAACGTGGGCGTTGATACTTTTTCTAATCTTGTGATCTTCAAAGACATGTATTAATTCGTAAGTTGACTCCCTTTAGTGCCGCGATATAGGGCTGTCAAACATTTTCTTTCGCTGTCCTCCTCTATCCCTCTTTCCGGAAATCTGTCCTGTTGACATAATATATTCTAGTATGTGTCTTCTCATAATGTGGTCAAAATGATGATTGCCTCTCTTTGATGTTTGTGTTAAGTTGTCTTTGCGACTTAGCCTCCCTAAAAATGTCCAGATTGCTCATTTTGGTTGTCCAAGCAAATTTCAACATTCTTCTATAAAACCACATCTCCAAAGTTTCTATGAATTGTTTCAATTGTAGTAAAAAAGCGAAACAATTCATATAAACTTTGGAGATGCGGTTTTATAAAAAAAAATGTTGAAATTTCCTTGGACAACTAGTATGTTAAAACTAGTCCTATGTAATATGCAAGAATTCTTTTTAAAATTTCCAATGACAATGACTTATTGCATCTGATGAACATAATTGTATAATGATAATTGTATATGTTTAATCGCCTTTGATTTTATACATAATAACGCTATGTGAAATATCCCAGTAACCACTAATTCATTTCGTGTTTCCTCGTTATATATTAATTTGTGTTTTTCTGTTATTTTACCAGATCCCTTCCACCCCGTCTCGCTCATTCCTAGGATTTTAATTTTCAAAATATTTTTATTATATTATCAAAGCTTCATCTTTCTACTAACGTCCTGGCATTCCAGGTACCTGTTTAAACAAAGACAAGGCGTTTCGTATATTGGTTTCAACGAATAATAAACGGTTACTCAAATATACCGAGGTGTTAGCAATTAGGCGGTTCTAGCCAATTTTGTGCAGACAGAAAGACTTCATTTTAAATTTGCGATTACCATGGGGCATAACAAATGCTTCAGATTCGAACAATATCAGTGACTGTGTCTTTTAAGAATTTCAGCCAATGTATAATGTATGTATTGACTTCATACGCTAAATAATTCTGCAGTATGCACCTGACGAGATGCAGCTACATTTGAATATAAATAAGTAATAAATCGTGCAGCTTCTGTGTTCAAATATTTGAAATGTTGGGTTTGCCATTAATACCTAGAGAACGGTTTGACATCAATACCTTGACAACGGTTTGGCCTCATTACCTAGACAACGGTTTGGCCTCATTACCTAGACAACGGTTTGGCATCAATACCTAGACAACGGTTTGGCATCAATACCTAGACAACGGTTTGGTATCAATACCTAGACAACGGTTTGGCATCAATACCCAGACAACGGTTTGGCATCAATACCCAGACAACGGTTTGGCATCAATACCTAGATAACGGTTTGGCATCAATACCTAGATAACGGTTTGCCATCAATACCCAGACAACGGTTTTGCATCATTGCCTAGACAACGGTTTAGCATCAATACCTAGACAACGGTTTGGCATCAATACCTAGACAACGGTTTGGCATCAATACCTAGACAACGGTTTGGCATCAATACCTAGACAACGGTTTGGCATCAATACCCAGACAACGGTTTGGCATCAATACCTAGACAACGGTTTGGCATCAATACCCAGACAACGGTTTTGCATCAATACCTAGACAACGGTTTTGCATCATTGCCTAGATAACGGTTTGGCATCAATACCTAGACAACGGTTTGGCATCAATACCTAGACAACGGTTTGACATCAATACCCAGACAACGGTTTGACATCAATATCTAGACAACGGTTTTGCATCATTGCCTAGACAACGGTTTGGCATCAATACCTAGACAACGGTTTGGCATCAATACCCAGACAACGGTTTGGCATCAATACCTAGACAACGGTTTGACATCAATACCCAGACAACGGTTTGACATCAATACCTAGATAACGGTTTTGCATCATTGCCTAGATAACGGTTTGGCATCAATACCTAGATAACGGTTTGCCATCAATACCCAGACAACGGTTTGGTATCATCTGTGGATCGCGACATCCCCCACAGGATGCGAATGTGTTAAGACAGCCATTAACTTGGTGTTCTGATTTTGAACTCTCCTGAATCACGGAGACTTGGACAGATAAGGTGGTGGCTTCCCCTTGCCTTATCCACCCGGGTTATGTTACCTCTGCCTTTGGCAGCAGTTTCCGAATAGCAGGACAAATTAGTGCCCTCAATCAATCATGTGCCATGCCGGAAAGCGTGGGCGGTCATGACTCGCCATTTCACTCGATCACCAGCGTCGTGGATCAGCTCAGTGTTCCTGTCTCGTCCATGCCATGTGGCTAAGCCATCCAGGTATTTTCCTCTCGGTCTTCCTCTTAGTCTGTTCCCTTCGATCTTGCCAGTTGTCACCAAGTTCTCCAATCCATTTCTTCTCATAACATGTCCAAAGCATTTTGACTGTCTTTGTCTAATTTCTGTAATCAAATTACGATTTTCATTTATCTCCTGCAGTACTTGGTCATTGGATTTTCTGTCAGTCCATGGTATTCTTTCCCCTGCTTATAATCGGTGTCTGACACACTTTTAAGTTACTGAAAATTTTCATTGATGGAGAGGCGCCAAGGAAAGGCAATGGCCAGCTACCTCATTATGTAATTTACATCCCAAGTCAAGGATGAGAAGTCAACATTTTAGTCCACGTGCCCTGTGTAGAGGTTGAACCAGTTACCTCGGAAATAGCGCACCGGAAGTTTAAGATCGAGTACTCTTATCCATTCGGCCATGATTACCCTACAGTGAGGTTATACCACGTGGTCATGTATAATTCTAAGCTTCGGACTGTGGAAGACCACTTGGGTCAGAAATGTAGATCGCATTTTAAAATATGAGAAATGTCCCGTAACGGCGGGAGAGCGTTATGCGATGACGTCGATGTGCTTAGAGTACGTGCACACAAGAATCATGCCAAAACCAACCACACAAAGACATCAAAGATAAGGAAATAGTACAACTGTGGGAATGCAACTTACAGGAGTGGAGGTGGGGTTTTGGTGAGTCAGAGAACATCGCCACAGACGCGTGAGTCACTGGGTGCGCTACGATGTTAGATGGTTGTGAGTTTCTCGGTGGTAGGAATATACTTAGTTCTCTCTGGGTGGTGGGAACTTGCTTAGTTCGCTGTGGGTGATAGAAGCTTGCTTAGTTCGCTGTGGGTAATATGAACCTGCTTAGTTCGCTCTGTGTGATAGGAACTTGCTTAGTTCGCTGTGGGTGATAGAAACTTGCTTAGTTTTCTGTGGATAATATGAACGTGCTTAGTTCCCTGTGGGTAATATGAACTAGCTTAGTTCGCTGTGGGTAATATGAATTTGCTTAATTCCCCGTGGGTAATATGAACTTGCGTAATTTGCTGTGGGTAATATAAACTTGCGTAGTTTGTTGTGGGTAATATAAACTTGCTTAGTTCGCTGTGGGTAATATGAATTTGCTTAGTTCGCCGTGAGTAATGTGAACTTGCTTAGTTCGCTGTGGGTGATATGAACTAGTTTAGTTCGCTGTGTGTGATATGAACTTGCTTAGTTCATTCTAGGTCACTGTCACCGCCTCACCTTTATCAGTATTAATTAAAGGGCTGCAACTCCAGCCCAAGGGATAGAAGTGAGTCACTTGAGGCCCCAGTAATCTAGAGCCTTCTCGAAGGACTGGTCATTGAGTCCATGGTTCCGTGGACACTGACGTGGCCCGCCTATTGCGGGGTCCACGGGGAACTCGGACAGAGTTACCACCCGTGTCGGATTGGGACACGTGTGGACCGGCAGAGGACAGACGGACTTCAGAGAGGCAACAGGGCCTGCCTTAGAGGGACTCAATAGATATCAATAGATATATATATACATAGGCTAGATAGTTTGCTAGACTGTTGTATGATACCTATGTGTTTGATGTTAACTATCTGTGATATGTAATATAGCGCGGGTTTGTTAACCCACTGCGCCAACGCACTGTATATTGAAATACAATAAATGTTCGATACCATCTTGAACGAAGTTATTGTTGCCTGTGTGAACCCGAGCTCAGTTACCTAGATAAGAGCAAGACGATGACAGGCTTTTTGGGGGCTAGTTTTCCGGTTTTGGCATAAAATCTATTGTGAAAAAGCTATTGATTGCCATGTAAAATTACTAAATTAATTATATCACATTGATTTTTGTACCACAAATTGTTAACTTTGCAAGTTTAAAGATTAGTAGCTATCTAGCAATAAAATAGAATTAATCAGGGAACATGTTTAGTTCATTCTGGGTAAAGGGAATTTGTTTAATTCATTCTGGGTAATAGGAATTTGCTTAGTTCATTCCCGGTAATAGGAATTTGCTTAGTTCATTCTGGATAATAGGAATTTGCTTAGTTCATTCCCGGTAATAGTAACTTGCTTAGTTCATTCTGGGTAATAGGAATTTGCTTAGTTAATTCTGGGTAATAGGAATTTGCTTAGTTCATTCTGGATAATAGAAATTTGCTTAGTTCATTCTGGGTAATAGGAATTTGCTTAGTTCATTCCCGGTAATAGGAATTTGCTTAGTTCAATCCCGGTAATAGGAATTTGCTTAGTTCATTCCCGGTAATAGGAATTTGCTTAGTTCATTCCCGGTAATAGTAACTTGCTTAGTTCATTCTGGGTAATAGGAATTTGCTTAGTTAATTCTGGGTAATAGGAATTTGCTTAGTTCATTCCCGGTAATAGGAACTCGTTTAGTTCATTCTGGGTAATAGGAATTTGCTTAGTTTAGTCTGGGTAATATATAGTGCAATATAAACTCGATGTTGAGTAGCGCAGCAGTGTTTGGTGCAATATAAATTCGATGTTGAGTAGCGCAGCAGTGTTTGGTGCAATAGACATTCGATGTTGAGTAGCGCAGCAGTGTTTGGTGCAATGGAAATTCGATGTTGAGTAGCGCAGCAGTGTTTGGTGCAATGGAAATTCGATGTTGAGTAGCGCAGCAGTGTTTGGTGCAATGGAAATTCGATGTTGAGTAGCGCAGCAGTGTTTGGTGCAATGGAAATTCGATGCCGGTACAATAAACTGTGATGTGGGTGCATAGAATATAATTGTCTAGTATAACACGGTTATATATTTTATGCGTGTGTATTTTCTAAGGGCAATATCCTGTTCAACCCTTCTTTCTTTTTCTTATTTTTCCTTTAGGACCCTAAGTGAAGCATAGACCCAAAACAACGCCAGGCAAGTTATTTGTAGACGAGTTCATCGTGTTTTACACCCGAGATGTATATTGGAATTTCAGATAATGGATTAGTATTTACGTGTGAATGTATATTGAACATTTTTTTACGGCGAGCTGCGCTGTGGTAAACGCTCCCAATGCGGCCATAGGAAACGCTTTAAAGACATTCTGTAAATTCACTAAAGGCTTTTGGAATTTATCATGACACTTGGGAGGCTGCTGCCAAAGACAGAAATTCGCGGCATACATCATCATGCATGGATGTAGTCACGTTTGAAGCAAACAGGACTGCAAGAGGTGCGGGGGGAAAAGGCAGGACAAAAAAAAAGAAAAAAAAAAGAAATCACTGCTGGGGATCCTCCTCCTGGTAGGTCAAGCATTTCTTGTCCACATTGTCAAAGATGATTTCGAGCCAAAAGCTTAGAACTGACGGTTTCAAACCTTTAACCCTGCTGGATAAAATTGATGGACATCATTGTCATTCTTGATGGACAAACACCATTTTGAACAGTTTTTCTGTTAAATAGTAACGTGATAGAGATATCTGTGACTGTGTATTTATCTTATACTATTTCAGTCAAAGTATTATTCATGCATTCGCTTCCTATGATATATAACTCTGAAGAATGAAGAATGACTTGCGCCATGAATTGGATTAAAGTGAGAAAGAGTTGCACAATTCGTCGACCACACTCTCTCGCCTGAGTCCATCTGAGTCCAGTGGCAAGACAAGTCGAGACGACTGGAGACAAATACAGGTGCAGTGGATGACCAGGGCACTCTACGTGCCTTGCTGTTCTCATTACGTTCCACAAAGCTTTGCAGGTAAACGCCGTCTTGCCCGTTGAATCATCAATGATTTCTTCCGCACAGTCTGTCGAATTCTGTCTTCACATTCTGGGTAGGGATACTCTAGTTCACCGACTGGTTTGAGGCTGACTCGGCTACACTCGCTTGGATTAGCCAGCCTGTCACAGCTGTTGCCCGGGGCGTGGCCGGTATCGCATGCTGACAGCTACTAGGAGCCACAGGCGTGATATAACTGCAGTATGTATCTGACCTCTCAGGTTGACCTGGCCTAACATAGATACTAAAAATGTCTTGGGAAGAAAAGGCCGCCGGCGTGGTACTGACCTCATCAACCACGCACTGGTCTAGAACAGGATGAGTCTACTGACCTCATCAACCACGGACTGGTCTGTGACAGGATGAGTCTACTGACCTCATCAACCACGGACTGGTCTGTAACAGGAAGAGTCTACTGACCTCATCAACCACGGACTGGTCTGTGACAGGATGAGTCTACTGTCCTCATCAACCACGGACTGGTCTGTAACAAGTTGAGTCTACTGACCTCATCAACCACGGACTGGTCTGTAACAGGATGAGTCTACTGTCCTCATCAGCCACGGACTGGTCTGTGACAGGATGAGTCTACTGTCCTCATCAACCACGGACTGGTCTGTAACAAGTTGAGTCAACTGACCACATCAACCACGGACTGGTCTGTGACAGGATGAGTCTACTGTCCTCATCAACCACGGACTGGTCTGTAACAAGTTGAGTCTACTGACCTCATCAACCACGGACTGGTCTGTAACAGGATGAGTCTACTGTCCTCATCAGCCACGGACTGGTCTGTGACAGGATGAGTCTACTAACCTCATCAACCACGGACTGGTCTGTAACAGGATGAGTCTACTGTCCTCATCAGCCACGGACTGGTCTGTGACAGGATGAGTCTACTGACCTCATCAACCACGGACTGGTCTGTAACAGGATGAGTCTACTGTCCTCATCAACCACGGACTGGTCTGTGACAGGATGAGTCTACTGTCCTCATCAGCCACGGACTGGTCTGTGACAGGATGAGTCTACTGACCTCATCAACCACGGACTGGTATGTAACATGATGAGTCTACTGTCCGCATCAACCACGGACTGGTCTGTGACAGGATGGGTCTACTGTCCTCATCAGCCACGGACTGGTCTGTGACAGGATGAGTCTACTGACCTCATCAACCACGGACTGGTCTGTAACAGGTTGAGTCTACTGACCTCATCAACCACGTACTGGTCTGTGACAGGATGAGTCTACTGACCTCATCAACCACGGAGTGGTCTATAACAGGATGAGTCTAGCACCGTATGGTACTGATCACATCAACCACGGACTGGACTATAATAAGATGAGTCTAGCACCGTATGGTACTGACCTCATCAACCACGGACTGGACTATAACAGGGTGAGTCTAGCATCACACGCCCGATGCGCATGAAGTCGTAAACAGGGTCCACTACTGACCATTAACCCACTGCGCCTTACGGTGTGTGAAATAGCCCTTTATTACTTACTGTTATTTTTCTTTACCTCTTATCCGGCGGCACAGATACTTCTATTGTTGTTTGGATTGTACAGACGTGCGGGTGTTTGAATTCTACTAAGAAGACACAATGACTCGTGAGTTGTTAGCTGATTCAGTGCCATGGGATGATCAATCATCTTAAGCTGCTTCCCATATCTGCCATGAGATTATATATGGCCGAAATGTTGCCACTGAAAAATGATGTCTCAAACACATTATAGAATACTGTAGTTTTCCACAAGCAAAACGCTGTAATTTGATATATAATATAACATGTCTGCTATCACATTAACACCTTATAATTCATAACTGTGCCCCACCCCTACTTCCTAGTTTCCGCCATCCATTGTTTGGCAATGTTAACTAAGATTGTAAATTACTGTTTGTATTACGTTGTCCTAAAATTGATGTAGTTGTTTCAATGTGTTTTTGTTTGTATTTTGTTTGTATTACGTTGTCTCAGTATATTACGTAGTTGTTTCAATGTGTGTGTGGTTGCAGTTTGTTTGTATTACGTTGTCTCAGTATTTGATGTAGTTTCAATTTGTTTTTGTTTGTATTTTGTTTGTATTACATTGTCTCAGTATTTGATGTAGTTGTTTCAACGTGTTTTTATTTGCTGGTTTACCGGCTATGTGGCGAGTAGGTTACGGTCGCTATTCGTAATCCCACATTACGCGTTCGAAACACAGTTCCGGCTGATTTGACATCAAGCCGCCTTGCGTTGATTTTCAAAAACTGGCATGAGCGCGGTCGTTCAGAAAGTCATGGCAAACTACTGAACCTAACCTTGCTAAGAAATCACAGTCTAAAGATTCTGAGGTTGACTGCGACGTCTTGCAAAGGATATGCAAGTAATTTTAACTTGCTGGTGAGGTCTTCTAGCCGCATAGATAGTCCACTACGTCTCTGGTGACTGCGCTGTTGTGAAGCTGGGTCTGTCAATTTCCGTGTATGTGTGTGAGTTTTCTCTAGATATGGGAAATCCAGATGAGCTGGTAATTAAATGTGCTACTTATATAGTAAAAAAAACAAAAAACTAAAAGAACTGAATAAATTGTGGCGTGGCACAGATAGACCCACACAAATTAAAGTTTTAAGAACATGCATCTTTCCCATTGCAACATACGCCTGTGAGACCTGGACACTTACTAAACAAGCTAAATAGCTCATAAGTGCCTTTGAATATAAATGTTATAGACGAGTTCCAAATATATCTTGAATACAGAACAGAACAAATGCATCCATACGACAAGAAGGTTGGCTCCTAAAGACGATAAAACAAAGAAAGCTGAAATATTTTGGTCACTTGAAACGTCATGAAAGTTTGGAGAGAACAATAATGGAGGGGTAATATGCTCGGGAAAAGAGGAAGGCCAAAGAGAAGATGGGTGTAGGATGTGGCGGATGATCTCCAGATGGGTGTATCGGACAGCGGGACATCTTGCTTATGACCGAGAAGTTTCCTAGGAAGGTTGTCATGGGAGCGAGGTAGGTTCTGCAAAGTACATGCTACTGAATGAATGAATGATTATAGTCAGCGTGGGAAAAGCTCGGTGGCTTTGAAGGAGATGGAGCATGTTTGGGGATGAACCGAGTTCAGTAATGATGATTCATTATGGGAAATCTTCTCTTCTTCTTCTTCGTCTTTTTCCCCTTCCTCTTCTTCTTCTTCTTTTTCTTCTTCTGTTGGTTCTTCTTCTACTTCTTCTTCTTCTTCTTCTTCTTATTATTATTATTATTATTATTATTATTATTATTATTATTATTATTAGTATTCGTTATTCCGAAATGTTTGTTTGGTACGTAACTGTGTTGTATCTGTTTACAACTTAGCTGCGATATTTGTGCCTTTCGGCCGACACATCTGAATTCTTCGGGGCGTTTGTTGACCGGGTTGACCAGCCCGGGTTTTTGAAATAAATAGAGAATCAGCCTGAGGTTGGTGTTGATCGCAAACTTCTACAAAGAATATGCAACAAAGTACATGCAATATTTGTGTATGACAACAACACGAAACGATGAAGCTATACTATATGTTGGTATTGCTATATATTAAAAGTAAAGAATTACCTACCAGAGAAACAAGACATCGCTAACACGAATGAATCATCACGAATGTCCATAATAATAAACACAAGCTCAACACATCGAAATCTCCTTCTGGATCGACAGCTACTAAACATCACTGGAATCAACAAATCCGAATCTCTTTCTGGATCGACAGCTACTAAATATCCCTGATATCCACAATACAAACACCCGTCCTAAATATCTCACAAATCTACAGCAATACAAAAAGGCACATTGCAACCACGATCTCAACCTCCACCTGACGTAATGATTGAGACTAATCCGCAGGTTACAATTCACATATGCAGCATGCCAGGAAAATATCCTTCCACGTGAACCCAACACGCAGAATCTATCTTTTCTCTCGCGATCTAACGACACACCAACACAAAGGCCAGGATCAACACTTCAAACACACAACACATGTGTAGTCTCCTGTAATTCCTGTTGCAACCATTAATCCCGAAGAATGCGCGCCGAGATTTCTTATACAAATAAAATTGCCCGCCCATTATACAGGACGCGGATCAAGTGCCTTGGGCGGCTGAAATAAGAAAAAGTAGACTCGGAGAAGAAAGTACATTTGCATTCTACTGCGCGTGAAAATTTTGAAAAGGTAAATGGGGAATTCGGGCGGAAGCAATGTTCTTTGTTACGAAAATGATTTTCATCTGCTTGTGTTTTTACGTAGAACCATCGTGTATTTCATGAAAGTTTTTGCATATAAATATAGTTTAATTAATTAAATATTTTACAGAGAATTATCGCGTATTTAATTAAAGCTTTTACAAAGAATTATTATGTGTTTAATTGCAGTTTTTACTTGGAAATATTACTTATTTAATTACAGTTTTTACAAAGAAATATATCAATTATCATGTATTTAATGAAAGTTTTTACATAGATATCGCGTATAAAATAAATTATTTGCAGAGAAATATCGTGTATTTTATTAAAGTATTTATCCAGAAATAGTGTGTATTTAATTAAAAATTGTACAGAGAAATATCGTGTATTTAATAAAGCACTTACATAGACATATCGTGTATTTAATGAAAGATTTTACAAAGACATATCAAGTATTTAATAAAACATTTTACAGAGAAATATCGTGTATTTAATGAGAGCATATACATAGAAATATCGTGTGTTTAATGAGAGATTTTACATAGAAATATCTTGTATTTAATGAAAGTTTAATGTTAACTTCTGTCAAAGCATCAAGAGGAAAGAAATGACGGGGAAAAGTTAGTAGCATATCCTTTACAAGACGTCGCAGTCAATCCCAGCATTGTTTGTCTGATCTGTAATTCCTAGGCAAGTTTGCATTCGGTAGTTTGTCATTGCTTTCTGAAGAAATGAAACAATAATAGTACAACAAAGTGGGGATATAAAGGAAGTGAAGTAATTAAACACATTTCAGAAGAAAAAAGAATATACTTGGAAATGGAACAAGGAGTGAAGTGGCAACGAATGGAAACGATTGTTTAAAACAATGAAGGAAAGATATAAAACTGCCATGGAGGATTCAGATATGCAGAAAGAAGGAGAAAATAAGTAGACGAAAGAAATGCGACGCAGCGAATTGAATATACCGTTAAACATGAAATTATGGAGGGGAAAGGAAATAACAGAAAAAAAGATTAAAATAAACAAACAGACAGAAGACACACAGACAAGGAGAAATAAAGACAGACAGATAAATAGACATAAATGCTGAAAGAAAGAAAGAAAGAAAGAAAGAAAGAAAGAAAGTAAGAAAGAAAGAAAGAAAGACAATAAGAAAGAAAGACAATACGAAAGAAATATGAACAAAAAAGAAAGAAATAAAGATGAACAAACAGGAAAGAAAGAAAGATGAACAAATAAGAAAGAAAGAGAGATGAACAAAGACGAAAGATGTCAGGTAAAAATATGTATACTATGCTCAATGCAAGCTGTCTAGATCTGACTTGTGGGAAAGAAGTTTGTGTACTGTATCACTCTTGTTGAAATACTCGCATGATGTATTATATCAACTAATACATCGATATCTACTAATACGACGATATCCATTAATGCAATGATATCCACGAATGAAATGGTATCCACACAGACAATGGTATGCACAAGTACAATTATATCCACAACTGCAATGATATCCTCACAGCCAATGATATACACAAGTACAATAGTATCCACTAATACAATTGATTGATTGATTGATTGATTTAGGAACCGACATCACAGCACTCGGGACATTCCCATAAGCGCTCCGCCTCCATCCCCAGCAGCCAGCGAAGAGTTCCAACACTAATAGTTCCAGTAGCAATCTGATTATATGTCCGTCTCGCCTTTCCTCTGAGCGTCGAGCGTTGGCCAGATCCCCTCATCACACCTCGCTGTCTCATTCTTACCAGACCATGGTGCTCCATCTGCTCCTCCGAGGTGTACACGTGCTCCCACAAGGCCGCAACCACGTCTGCCTTGTCATGCATCAATACTCCACCAAATTTTGCCGAGCCAGCCAATCTGTCCGCCTGTTCATTCATGATGATGGTGATGCTTACTACCCGTGACCTCCGAAGCGAAGCAAGCCACTCTGCACGAAGCCTACCTGTTCTCACCCTTCTCAGCATGCTTTCTGAGTCAGTTACAATCACAATGTGTGTATGTATCGTGTTTTCTATCCAGCGGAAAGCTGCACTGACCGCCTCCACCTCCATTCTTAAGCTAGATGTAGTGTTATTATACGCCAGGCTCTCCTGCACCAAACGCCGACCATTAGTTTTTGCCAAGAACCCCCAGGCACTTCTCCTACCTCTCAACACTGACCCATCCGTGTAGATAATCACATCACCCGGGCGAGAATTTTCCTGAATTAGTTGCTGAATTTCCACTTCCGTGGCCCCTGCTGGCCACTCCCTGCACTCCCGGCTCAATGTTATTACAACTCTGCACAAGTCTGACTGCACGGCTGGCACTCTGACCCACTCCTCTCCTCGCCTGATATTCTCCAAGGGGCACACCTGTCTGATCGTATCCTCCGCCTGAGCCATCATTATATCCACAACAATATATAACAAATACAGTTATATCTACACAGACAATGATATCCACAAATACAATTATATCTACCAGACAATGATATCCACACATACAATTATATCTACACAGACAATGATATATACAAATACAATTATATCTACACAGACAATGATATCCACAAATACAATTATATCTACGCAGACAATGATATCCACAAATACAATTATATCTACACAGACAATGATATCCACAAATACAATTATATCTACACAGACAATGATATATACAAATACAATTTCATCTACACAAACAATGATATACAAAAATACAATTATATCTACACAGACAATGATATCCACACATACAATTATATCTACACAGACAATGATATCCACAAATACAATTATATCTACACAGACAATGATATCCACAAATACAATTATATTTAAACAGACAATGATATACACAAATAAAATTATATCTACACAGACAATGATATCCACACATACAATTATATCTACACAGACAATGATATCCACACATACAATTATATCTACACAGACAATGATATATACAAATACAATTATATCTACACAGACAATGATATATACAAATACAATTATATCTACACAGACAATGATATCCACAAATACAATTTCGTCTACACAAACAATGATATACAAAAATACAATTATATCTACACAGACAATGATATCCACACATACAATTATATCTACACAGACAATGATATCCACACATACAATTATATCTACACAGACAATGATATATACAAATACAATTATATCTACACAGACAATGATATCCACAAATACAATTATATCTACACAGACAATGATATCCACACATACAATTATATCTACACAGACAATGATATATACAAATACAATTATATCTACACAGACAATGATATCCACAAATACAATTATATCTACGCAGACAATGATATCCACAAATACAATTATATCTACACAGACAATGATATCCACAAATACAATTATATCTACACAGACAATGATATATACAAATACAATTTCATCTACACAAACAATGATATACAAAAATACAATTATATCTACACAGACAATGATATCCACACATACAATTATATCTACACAGACAATGATATCCACAAGTATAATTATATCTACACAGACAATGATATCCACAAAAACAATTATATCTACAAAAACAATAATATCCACAAATACAATTACATTTACACAGACAATAATATCCACAAATAAAATTATATCTACAAAAACAATGATGTCCATAAATACAATTATATTTACATAGACAATGATATCCACAAATACAATTATATATATATACAGACAATGATATCCACAAATACAATTACATCTACACAGACAATGATATCCACAAATAAAATTATATCTACACAGACAATGATATCCACAAATACAATTATATCTACACAGACAATGATATCCACAAATAAAATTATATCGACACAGACAATGATATCCACAAATACAATTATATCTACACAGACAATGATATCCACAAATATAATTATATCTATACAGACAATGATATCCACAAATACAATTATATCTACACAGACAATGATATCCACAAATACAATTATATCTACAAAAACAATAATTTCCACAAATACAATTATATTTACACAGACAATGATATCCAAAAATACAATTATATCTACACAAACAATGATATACAAAAATACAATTTCATCTACACAGACAATGATATACACAAATATAATTATATCTACACAGACAATGATATACATAAATACAATGATATCCATTAATACAATGATAATCACCAATGTCATGATATCCATTAATACAATGATAACCACAAGTGCAATGATATCCATTAATACCATGATAACCACTAATACAATGATATCAATTCATGCAATGATATCCATTAGTACAATGGTAACATCACAAGCAATGATATCCATTAATACAATGATAACCAGTAATGCAATGATATCCATTGAAACAACGATAACCACCAATGCAATGATATCCACTAATGCAATAATAACCACTATTTCAATGATATCCATTAATACATTGATGACCATTAATGCAATGATATTCATTAACACAATGATAACCACACATGCAATGATATCCATTAATACAGTGGTTCTCAACAGGTGGGGAATTCCCCCGGGGGGGGGGGGGGGGGGGGATGGGGTGTTAGGGTTTCCAGGGGGGAATTAAGATTATTTCAAGATCGCGTTAATACAAGAACCGATTACTTGATATTGTTTTTCCCTTCATACTGTACGGTTCTGTACGTCTCACCCCTTCTAAAATTCAATTTATAAAGTAAGTAGACCCACAAATCATGTTTTATGTAGACTTGTTTTAGTATGTGCTATTAAATTTAGCTTCCATTATTGCGTATACTGTGTAGGGGCGGGGGCGGGATGTTTGGGTAGGAAATACGGAAGGAGGGAATGGCGTTCTGAAAATATGGTGAAGGGGGGCACGGGCAAAAAAAAGGTTGAGAACCACTGCCTTAATACAATGATAACCAAAAACGCAATGATATTCATTGATACAATGATAACCACCAATACAATGATATCCATTAATACAATGATAACCACTAATGCAATGATATCCATTAATACAATAATGTCCACTAATGCAATGATATCTATTAATACAATGATTACCACTAATGCAATGATATCCATTAATAAAATGATAATCACAAATGCAATGTTATCTATTAATACAATGATATACACGAACACAATGGGAAAACTAGACGGAAACAAAACACTGACTGCGCAGACAGGCAAAAAGACAGGTAAACATACACGGTCACACACAGGCAGACAGGCAATCAAACAAGTATACTTACAGACAGACGGTGGGACAGACAGACAAACGGAGTGACAAACGAACAACCGAAATACAGACTAATGACCCGAGCGACCGGTCAAATGACCGACCGACAGACAGACAACTGGGCGAACCGACGCATCCACAGACTAAAGACAGACATACAGACAGACCGACACAGAGAAAGACAGACTGGTGGACAGACTGACATACAGAGACCAATTGACAGACCTAATCAATTAGACCTCACGACGGCCCGGTGACGGTCAAACAGATAGGCAGAAAAAGAGACAGAGAGACAGACAAATGTGTGCAGCATACTAACACCCGTTACAACTACAGCCAGCTATCTTACTTGGTTGCGATCTGATATATTCTCACTGCGACGAGTTGAGTAAAATGGCTTGTTTCGTGGCATATTTCGGGTTGTCACAGTTTTATATGATTTTCACATCAAGAGAAAAGCACTCTCCAGCATGCTAATTTCCCCCATCGTTTTCCGGTTCCGGGGCTTAGGATCTGGCGCAATGGTGCTTAGAAAACACACGTGGGAGTTTAGTTTACTTTATATACACGTGGGAGTTACGTTTACTTTATACAAAAGTGTGGCTATATCTTGTTTTGGGTGACGTCTGAAAGATGGGCCTGTAGCAGAAGTTTGATGTCATTGGTTGGACAAGAAATTTTCAGAAATTGAAGTTCAGAAATTGAATTTCTTCATACTAATTGATTGATTGATTAATTTAGGAACCGACATCACAGCATTCAGGGCATTCCCATAAGCGCCTCCGTCCTCATCCTCAAAAGCCAGCGAAGAGTTCCAACCCCAATAGTACCAGTAGCAATCTGATTATATGTGCGTTTCGCCTTTCCTCTAAGCGTCGAGCATCGGCCAGATCCCCTCGTCACTCCACGCTGCGCTGTCGCATTCTTGCCAGACCATGGTGATCCATTTGCTCCTCCGAGGTGTACACGTGCTCCCACAAGGCCGCAACCAAGTTGTGCCGAGCCAGCCAATCTGTCAGTCTGTTCATTCCCCAGCACACCAGCATGCCCCGGAGAAAATATCCAAACGATGCTTGCCACCTGTGACTTCCGACGGTTATGATGGCGGTGTTTAGTGCAGGAGAGCCTGGCATATGATACCACATCTAGTCTGACAATGGAGGTGCAGGGAGTCACTACGGAATTTCGCTGCCCGGAGGACAAACAGCACTATATGTAACGGACACATAGAGGATACAGAGAAGGATGAAGATAGGCATGCTTCGTACAGAGTGGCATATCTCAATTTAAAACATAAAAATTAAATATAAGGAGTATCCGTTGGATAGTTTTCCCCAGGACAGGCTGGTGTGTTGAGAAACGAGAAGCCTGGCAGATTGGCTGGGTGTGCACCGCTGGGTAGGGTATTGGTGCATACTAAGGCAGATTTGATTGGGGCTCTTTGGAATTATGTATATTGTGTGGAAGAACAGATATATTACCATGGCATGGAGATGATTGCGCGACAGGGAGTAACTAGAGCATCTGACCGATACTTAGTACTCTGAGGTAAGGTCTGATCGGCATATAATCAGACTGCAATTGATACTATTATTATTGCGACTCTTCGCTTGACGTTGAAGATGAGGACGGAGCACGTAGGGGCATGTTCGAGTGCCGTGATATCGGTTCTTGACTCAGCTCAGCTCAACTCAACTCAACTCAATTCAGCTCAACTCTATGTTTAAATACTTAAATTAGGATGTACACTTCTGTGAATACCTACAGCTGTCTTGGTGGTGGCCAATGAAAGATCGATTAAAATGTAGTGTGGAAACGTTGTGGCATAATGTTTAGTGCCGTGTCAAAGTGTTTAGTTCCGTGTCAACGTGTTTAATGCCGTGTCAACGTGTTTAATGCCGTGTCAAAGTGTTTAGTGCCTTGTCAAAGTGTTTAGTGCCGTGTCAAAGTGTTTAGTGCCATTGACTTGCCAAGCCAGTAAGTTTGTCGTCAGATTATCCTCACTGCACATCGAACCATTCAGCCAATGAGTGCTCGGATCCCCTCTTCAGTATCTCCCTCTGCGTGTATCGACTAAAGAGGTCAGTTCTGTGCTAGTTGACTATTTGCCTGTGTCCCCCGGCTTAGCTCTCCTATCTGGCCACACCCCTTTGATTCTGATGTTCTTGTAGTCTGACAAGATTGCATGATCACAGTCATCACGTGATTCGCTGATTCGTCCCGCATTTCTGACGGCACTCACTGTATCAACCTGGCCCCTTGCTCGACCGCTGTCCACAGTAGCCCGGCCCTCAAGTTTGCCAGCTTGCTATTTTCTTCTTACACCCGCGTAGCCTGGACAAAAGTGAAACTGATATTTCTCAGCCTTGATCTCATCAGAGACTCCACCCACTGTCTTCGAGCCCAGCCCGTCTCGATCTGCCTGAGCATATTCATTGAGTCATAGAAGAAGCATGCCAGGTGGGAAGTATGTGTCTCTAGCCCATCTCGATCTGCTTGAGCATACTCATTGAGTCACAGAGAAAGCATGCCGGGGGGGGGGGGGGGGGTGGGGGGGGGGGGTATGTGTCGCCAGCCCATCTCGATATGCCTGAGCATACTCATTGAGTCACACAGGAAGCATGCCGTGGGGGGGGGGGGGTGAATCTGTGTCTCCAGCCCGTCTCGATCTGCCTGAGCATACTCACTGAGTCACAGAAGTGCATGCCAGGTGGGAAGTCATGTGTCTCCAGCCCGGACAGGGATCCGGATTTAATTCCCACAGACGACAGGATTCAATAGCAGACAAGCTGAGAAACATACAACGGCAGTGGACATGTGATTTCCAAGGACAATACAAACAATAAATTTAACGGTCAGAAAACCCAAGGAGACAGTCCTTCTTGGGGAACACAAATGAAAACTGCAAATTGATTATTGAACTATGGCGTGAACAGTCCAGATTTTTAAGACGTGTTATAATAAACTTATAAAAAATAAATATGAAATAAACGTGAAATCCTTAGTGAGTGGCACCTTACAGTCTTGACAGACCAAAGTATGTGAGTTGGAATTTGGCCAAAATTCCATCACAATGCCTGGGCAGAGCTTCAGAAAACATGTGGTGCCCAAACGACATGATCCCTCTCTCGGCCTTGCCTTGTTTATTCCAGAGGAATGGGTAACCAATACGTCTGGAACAAGGTAGGCTGCAGACGCTGGCGGCTCAGAGTCAAACCTCCGAAACCTCGCCTCCACGAGCAGGTGGCGAGTGGTGGCCAGAGCCTGAAACCCAAGGGACCCGACTTAGAGGCTTTTAGCCAAGTCCCACAGGTGAGGGCCTCGTATGCGCCTGGGCCATAGGACGCGTACATCTATCGAATGCAAGTGTCTGGACCTGTGAAAGAGTGTATTACCGTCAGACTCCCCGCATGACCCGTGCGGATCCCGCGATCACCGGGAATGGGCCAGCCGGAGATATTGCTCGTCTGTTGCGGACAAATCTCCACGACTGAATAAGTAAAAACTTGATGACAATAGAGCAAGCGGAGTTGAATTGAGTTGAGTTGAGCTAAGAACCGACATCACTGCACTCAGGACATTCCTGTACACGCTCCGTCCCCTGGTTCAACAGTCAGCTAAGGGTCACACTACTAATCGTTCCCACCGCTATCTGATTGAAAGATTTCCTGGTCTTCCCTCTCAGTTTTGAAATTCTTCCAGAACCTCCGCCGATCTCCAGCAGTTATCATTCTTTCCACATACGGGTTCTCACTTTGTTCCCCCGCCTTCTCCACCTGGTCCCAACGACGCGCGACCACATCTCCCCTGTCCATAGATAATCTATCACAAAGAGGTGCATTCCTTGCCAGCCTATCAGCCTGTTCATTCCCCTTGCACTCTCGCATGGCCAGGGCAAAAACTCCATACCATTCTCACAATCTGGGACCCGAGGATAGCCATTCCACACGAAATATTCCTTTCTCTATCTTACTAAGCATACTCAGAGCAAGTAGAAAGCAAAAGAACTACCTGGATAGCTCGGCCGATGACATTATCGGGACAATAATGCAGTTTTTTTTTTTTTTTTTGCGCTCTCTCGCTTTAAACTCAAGCGTAGTCCATACACACTAGTTCTAGTGGTGTGGGACTGAATTTTGCGTGTGGAATAGCTTTTCCTATTACCAGTGTCCCTCACCATCAGGCGAACCCACTCCGACTTCAGAGGTACTTGTAATTTACTTCCCTATGTCAAGGACGAGATGTCAACAATTTAGCCCAACTGAGCAGTGTAGGGGTTGAACCGGCTACCTCGGCATCAGCACACCGGATGTTTAAAAGCAAGCGCTCTTACCCATTTAGCCATACTGACTCCAGATTTTCTTCATATAGTCCATGCCGTCTGGCGTTGGTGATCATGTCTGTCCACATCCTTCTGACTCATGTGCTGCCAGTCTTCTTATAGTCCTTTCTGTGTAGCGCTAGTAATCATGTCTGTCTACAGCCTTCTGTCTCGTGCACTGCCAATCTTCTTATGGTCCATGCCGTGTGGCGTTGGTGATCATGTCTGTTCACAGCCTGCTGTCGCTTGTGCTGCCAGTATTTTTATTATACCTACGTTCCTCCAAATGTCAAACTACTCAGCATCTTCTCTCTTGGTCGCAATATTGCGTCACATATGTAGCTGTAGGATTTTTAACGTGCACTTTTTGCTTACTATTTCAATGGATCAAGGGACGTGTAATATCATTGGAAACACACATTTAAATGAATAATTCCCAGCCCTATGCAGGGGTCAAACCTGTACCTTCATAACCTGAGTCAAACACCGTGACCTCTCAGCCACGATGCCTCCTTCTTATAGTTATAAATAATGCCCTGCTTTGACTAGCCTCTTCGAGGTAATCATTGTTAGTTAATCTGCCTCCGAAAGTATTGGCAACACTTCGTCTCGGAAACCAAAGCTTCGCTGCCCCGAGCCCTTCCTGAACCAACCAGAACACAACCAGAGATCGACGTTAATGGATGTCTAAAAATAGCTCGGAGCGGGATCTGTCCTGATACGCCAAAGAAAGAAAAGCCAAACCATAAAATTTGGCATGCAGATTTTTGATAATGGGTTACTGTGTATTTATTTTCGTACATTTGTATATGTTTGAAGTACAACGCTGGCCCATGTAATCGCAATGAAAAAAAAAAGAAGAAATAAATACGGATTTAAAAGGCAAGAGAATCGATTTCATTGCACGGAGTTTTCTCCTATATGGCTCGGTCTTTTTCTTACTGAAATCATCGCACAAAGCACGAACTCTGTAGCTTCAGCGACGGCCTCTTGGAGTCTCCGAGAAAATTATACTCATGAACCGAACGACGAGGCCCGGAATCGAACCCACAACCTTCGGCGCGTGGGACAGGATATGCAAAACATTTATTTATTCTGGATTATAGGAACAACATTGAAGGATAAACTCTATGGGCCACTTTTTTTCATATTCTTTACAGGACATTGCTGACAACATCAGCATCTTTCAGCTGATTGTTGATTTCTTGGAAAGATCACGCTCAGTAGTTTGACATTGCTTTCTGAGCGGCCGGCTCACATACCCCGTAAGTTACCAACGCGACGAGAACCGCTACCGATTCTCGCTCAGGTTACATTTCTGACGTGGGTATACGGGATTACGGATAAAGTCGTTCTACGTGAACTAAAAAAGACAGTGAATTTCATACAAAAGACAACATTGCAGAAAGATTCACATTTCAAGCGAACGAAAGAAGAAGTAGAAGCGAAGAAGAGGAAGAAGAAGAAGAAGAAGAAGAAGAAGAAGAAGAAGAAGAAGAAGAAGAAGAAGAAGAAGAAGAAGAAGAAGAGAAGAAGAAGAAGAAGAAGAAGAAGAAGAAGAAGAAGAAGAAGAAGAAGAAAAGGAGGAGGGGGATAAATTAATAGCGCTATCCCAGAGATACCGTAAACAGTTGTGTGTTTATTTAGTAAATTGTTTAGTTAGGTTGACCCGGATGTGAAACAATACATTGTTGTGTGGATTGTTACAGGCTGGCCCGGGAGTAATGCATTGTTGGGGAAGCTGAAGGTAGTGGACACGTGGCTTCTGGGAAGAATGTTGAGAATGTCATGGAAAGAGAAGAAAACTAGATTGGGGGTGTGTACAGCTGCAGGTTTCACTAGAGCATCCATGGAATCCACAAGGAAAGGACAAATGACATTCATAGGGAATTTCAACACAACGGACAGAATAATAACATTAGCCATAATTAGGCTGTGGAAAGGGGGGGGGGGGGAGAGACCCAGCAAAAGAGGCAGTGGAAGACATAGAAATATGGTTTAAAAAAAAATTTTAATGTTGCATATCCCTTGCAGGACGTTGCAGTCAACACCAGCATTTTTCAGCTGCTGTTAATGTACTAGGCAAGTGTTACGTTCAGTTGTTTGCCATTGCTTTCTGAACGACCGGCTCCCATACCAGCACGTTATAACACAACGCGACACGGTCTGCTTCACAAATCGTTCGCGGCTGAGTTTCGAACGCCTGGTACCCGGCTCACGAACCGCGTTCGCAAGCCTTTGGCCACGGGAAATAGAGATTTAAAAAAAATGGGCAGCAAATTATAATATAATAAGCAACAACATCATCACAATGTGCCAGGCAGACAGGTGTGAGCGGTCATGATTCGCCATCTCAGTTTAGTTTAGTTTAGTTTAGTCGACGGATCAACATCACGGCACACGGGTGTAACCCATAAGTGCTCCGTTCTGCTCCTAACTCAAACCTGAGTTTGGAGAAACTCAGCTCAGTGCACGAACTCCGTAGCACCGGCGACGATCCTGAAATACTTTGGGTAGATTTTAAATAGATAAGAATCAGTCCAATTCACTAAAAGTAGTAGCACGTGTATGGAGTACGCTTGAGTTCAAAGGGAGCTAGCGTAACCACAACACAAAGAAGTTCTTAGCAGGGATGAATGTAATCAGTGATAGACGAGGTCAAGGACCCAGATCTGCACAGCGGCATGGGCGCCTACGCCATCAGGTAAGTCACATGATGATGATGATATCATTACGGATACGTGAATTGAAGAAATAAAATTACATGGCAGGTCCTAATACAAAACGTTGCAATCAACCACAGCATGTATTGGTTGTTGGTGATGTAACATAATGTCACGTTCAGTACCGTGTTTCTCCGAAAATAAGACCGGGTCTTATATAGGGTGGGGCAAAATTATCTGACACATTTGTAACTTTAATCAAACTAAATTAGAATAAATGAACAAAAAAGTATTTTATTTATCAAATGTACACATGATGCCATTTTGTTTTATGTTGTTTCAATAATGATTTGTGTGTGGAACTTCAACAACAGGTTCCCCGTACTGCTATTGTGATTTTCAGTGACGAGGTCCATTTTCATTTGTGTGGAAACGTGAATAAGCAAAATGTCCACTATTGGTCCCAAAACAATCCTCATGAGTTACACGAACGCCTCTTGCACAGTCCTCGTGTAACTGTATGAAAATGATCCGCCGAGTTATGGACTAACTTTCGCGAACGTCTTCAACAGCGAAAATTTGACTGATGTAATTTTTAAAAGAAAATGAAATAAAATAACATCATATGTACATTTAGGAAATAAAAATACTTTTTTTCATTATTCAAACAACATAAAACAAAATGGCATCATGTGTACATTTGGTATATAAACATACTTTTTTTTTCCCATTTATTCTAATTTAGTTTTATTAAAGTTACAAATGTGTCAGATCATTTTGCCCCACCCTGTATTACTTTTAGCTTCAAAAAATGAGCTAGGGCTTATTTTCGGGGGGATGTCTTATTTTCTTTTCAGATACAAAAATCTACATTTATTCGTGTAACAAATTATACATTTGTTCAAATACACTAATTTCATCTTCTTCTGGAACATCGTCATAACTCTCCGTCCGAGCAATTGTCGTTACAGACCCTAGGTCTATAAACACTGCAGTTTCATCCATGGCAATCATGTTGGAGAGTTGGTATTTAGAAAAGTCGATGTCATCAACTAAGTACTTGAATGCAAGTGCACGTTTAATCACTTCATTCTAGCTGGCGACCTTACCTAGGGCTTATTTTAGGGGTAGGTCCTATATTAAAAACATCCTGAAATATCGTGCTAGGGTTTATTTGAGGGGTAGAAGTTAATTTCGGGGAAACACGGTATTAATGTTCCTAGCCCCAATGCTGAGAGGGTACCCTGTTGCTTGGGCGGCTGAAGCACCGGTATGTGACAAGAACTTCCTAAACCGATGTCAGCAGAGACATTTTAAGCTGGAGTGGGTTAACTCTCTCCGCCACGTCTGCCTCTATAGTGAATAGTTAGTTATTTGCATCCTTTACAGGAATCTCCGTCAACCCCAGCATTTTTTGGCTGTTTATTTCTTGGCAAGTTTACCATTATAGTTTGATATTGCTTTCTGAACCACCGCGCACTGATACCATTATATAAAAACCAACTCAAGGCAGTCTGCTGTCAAATCGCTAGCAGCTGCTGTGTTTCGAACGCTGTAAGCGGGATTACAACCCCTTCGCCACAGACTTGGCATACATGGATAAGCTTACAAAAGCACCTGGCTTAATCTTATACAGGGTGTATTTTTAATGACTGTGCAGTGTTTTAAAATATTGCCGGTCCATGTGTTGTATTTACCTATTATGTTGCATGAGCTTTACAGAGGGTTAATTTTAAAAAAAACTTGGACCGGCAATATTTTCAAACACCGCACAGTCATTAAAAACCCACCCTATAATTGTTATAGAAAGCGAGGGTGGATCCTCTGTAGATAGTGTTACTGGAAAGTTCAAGGATAAGATGTCAAGTCGTTACGACATCATATGAAGGGGTCTAGGTCAGGTCGTAGTTACCCGTGTTTCAAGAGACATTCCTGACACTCAAGTTACATGACTCCGCTGCTACTGGGAGTCGCGGTGGCCAAATGGTTTAACTCTTCCGTTATCTTTAAATAACGAAGACATAAACAATAGATTGCACGATTTATTACTTGGCGTGTTTCGTTGCATCTCCTCAGGTACATACTGCAGAAATCACACAATATAAATTAAAGCTATAAGATAAATCCTTCAAGCTGAAATATACAACACACAGTAATTTGAATTGTCTGCCGTGGTAATTTTAAACTACCATCGTTTTTTTGTTTATTTTTTGCAAAAAGTTGGTGTTTATAAATGAATGGCAATTGCCTCTGCTTGCTTTTAACATGCGACCATTGTGTGTGTTAACTGACTCAGTGCCAAACAAAAAGTAGGTCTGGATCAGACATGGTACAATTAACAAGTAGTATCATGTACATTTCCATTCACTGAGCATTAAAATTGCATAAGATACGACGAAACAAAACACATAATAAGATTACCTTAGTATAGGAGAACTTATGTTGCGATATATTACACTTCATCACTGAATCAATTAAACAACACACGAAGCGCATTGTGTCTGTCGCTTGTTTTCCCGGGAGAGAGTTGGAATCAACAAGCACATCTTCAAACTTATTATCTGTTGGGATTATTGACTGACTTTTGTCTACACCCCTCCCTTCTGTCTTCTCTTCCATATATCTATTTCTTTCACTCTCTCAGTTATTCTCTCAACACATACTCAGACAACAGTTCCTTTCAACAATAAATAAAAGATTTATTAAGAAAAACTATGTCTGGTGTATGTATGGACTGAGTATATGTAGTTGGTATTGTCTGCTAGTGTGAATGCAAGATAGGACGGTTGATCTCGTATGTGCATTAGTTCTTCTCGTCTTTTCTGTCAGCCAAAACACAGGACTGCACACACAGAAATGGAGTGATCTCACCATGAATGATCTCCTCCTGCTTGAGTCGGGAATTAATCCAATTCTTGAAGAAAACAACTGTTCAATGTCTTATCACCAGAAAATAATCCGATTTGGTGAGTCACTGAAGTTCATATATTTCCCGTTTTGGAATGTATTATAATCCACCTCTGAATACACACCGCCACTATCCAACATTGTCTAGAGTTACTATGACTGTTCTACACCATGTCTATGGTTAACAAAGTTTAATGTTTCGGCACAGTGCAATTGCATGCAGTTTTAAGTATCCCTGCTTGCCACAGGTTAACGTCTTTTCCTGTTAAGGGTTTTAGTTGTATATTTGTTTGAGCATACAGTGTTCTGTATTTGACTTATCACTTCTTCATATTAAAACATGTCTATGTTATTGTTGTTTCTAAGTAGGTACTTTATTTGCTCAAGTGTAGTAACCTTCATCTCTTCTCTGATTTCAATAGGAGATTTGAACCTGTGGAGAAGATAGGTAATCTGGTGATATGCGCCTGCTTCATATAATTTTCTTATGTGATAGTCCTTTTCTAGCCATACTGAAAAGCCTCCGAAAAACATACGGACATACGATTTCTGAGTGCACTAAAGTTTACACGACTAGATAAACGAATGCAATTTCACACATTAAGAACAAACACCTATATCCCTATGCTACTATTACACTAATATTTTAATACCTTATATATGCCTCTATAGAATTAATGTAAGTCCCCGAATCGAAATTTATCCGCAGCCAAGCACTCTATCCCATTACAAGGGAGGATATTTCTATTCATTACAGGACACATAAAATCTATCTTTCCGTCCAGTTTGGTAGCACACACTAAACAGAAACTCCATGTTCAGCTTTTTATATCGCGTGTCCCATTCTCCGTTGAGTGTTGATCTACGATCAAATTTGTCGTACACGTAACATCAAAAGTTCAGTGAGATCACGTATACGTCCTGGCGCTCCGTTCTCCGCTGTTACGCTGGTCCGCTGTCCATCGCTCGTTTGCACTTCAAAGCATTCTCCGTTCATTTCCCCGTCGGCCGATATGAGCGGGAGTCACTGACCTCTGCGCGTACCTGTATCCTATTTTCATATCTGTGTCGGTCAATGATCTTTTTATTCGTCCTCCTCTCATAATGAAGTACACGATTGTTAACCCTTCTCCTTCCTTGCATTTTGATATGTAAGTTATCAAGGAATCATTAAACTGCAGTATTTTCCGTGACATAGGCCCCCTCTTAAGAGAGTTGACCGCGTCGACTCTTCATCCCTGTAGTTTTGATTCCTATGATTCTCCAACTTATTCCTCTTCCTCTGAAGTTGGATGTCTAGATAAGAAATCCGCTCCTACATTCTCCTTACCATTGATGTATTCCACTGTGAAGCCCTGTTGCAGCAACAACGTCCATCACATCCACCGTGCGTTGAGCTTCTGCGAAGTAGCTATTAACATCACGTGTTGATGATATGATTGGATCCTCACATGGATCAACACCTCATCCAGTAGGCGACCTCATATGCACCCTACCATACTACTCATGACTGAAACTAGTGTTGGCTCATCGCTCCTGTACGTTCAGTCGACTTTCTCTCGACTTGCGTCAGCGACGGCTCACAATACAGACGGATTGTCCCATCCTGATTGTAACACTGCTTCCATGTCCTCTTGGTTTCCCCCGGCTTTGCCTCTGGGTATGTTCCACCTCGTCCTCGTCGGACCGAGTCGTCTTTCCCAAACCTCCTGGACTTTTGCTTCCAGGACCATCTTGGGCGATATTGTATCTGGTCAGCCAATCTTTGGTTGGAGTCCTTGGTAATTCTCGCTTTTCCCGACGTTACCCACCCCTTCTGAACTTGGTTACCGGTGAAACTTTCACTCTTGTCCTTTCCCTGACTTGTGATTTCCCACCTCCTGTCGTTGGGTAAATCTGACCTATCACGTACTGTCCCATAGGCCCTCCTATGTTGTACTGGCGATCTCTGGTCTTCGTCTGGACTGGTAACCTTTGTCCCAATGGCTGCCATCACCATAAAGTGCGAAGTTTTGCTCCCGGATCTCTCTTCATATTTCCTAATGAGATGTCTAGGGAGATTTTTCTTCTCTTCCCCGATCCGTATTTTGTAGATGTTCTTGGACACCACCTTTTCCACAGGATAAGGTCCTTTCCATCCTACTTGGAGTATATTGGTCTCTGCTGGACTCCACACTTCCACTTTGTCTTCCACTTTAAGAGCTAGTTTCCTCTTAATTCGCTTGTTGGGTGGTGCTCTCTGGCACTCCGAACAAGACTTCACCCACCGGCGTACATCTCCGGTCATTCCTGGCCAGCAATAATGGCCGGATATTTGCTGCAAGGTCTCTCTGACACCCATATGTCGATTCTCACCTATGATGTGTCCACTCTGAAGAATGTGAGGACGGTGGGTCTCTGGAACCACCCACTGCTCATGCAGGTTATCTCCCCCTCCCAGCTCTCCGATAGAGTAGTTGATTCTTCAGAAAGTACTGTCCCCGTTCTGGTGGCTCAGCACTTCTTTGCAGCTTCCTGTAGCAAGGATGCAACGTAGTATCCTTCCTCTGGGCAGTATGCAATTCTCCTATCCCTGAGTTGTCGCATATTGTCTCTGCCTCTTTTTCCTTCCCTTGAGATCCACTGACTACTGTTCCCTGTTGGGCTGGCTGTTTGGGCATCCCAAAAAGACATATTTCGTGCCAATGATCATTGGAAATAAGGAGTCAGATAATACAGCAGCTGGAATAATGCCCGTGACGTACCTGGATTTAATCTCCACCTTGGCGATTGGCAGCGTCATGGTAACAGCACTCCTCATTGCCGGCTGTATCTCTATGGTCTCCCCTGTAAATTGGTTTGGGCTTACCAAGCTGGCGTCCACCACCGCTTCCCCATCCAAACCGGTATCGTAGAGACAAACAACCTGCTGGCCATTGACTTCAATAAGTTCAACCACAGGTGGTCTCTCTTGGTCCTGAGTGTCTTTCATCTCCTTGACCGTTTCCTTGCCTTCCTCTTTTGATTCCTCGAGGTTGGTTATGCAATTGGCGTGTTTGCCCTTGCATCTGCAGTCCACAGTATTATGTGTTGTCGACTGGCAGTGAGTGCACTCTGTTCCCTTCCTAGGTTTCCCTGTGTCCTTTTTGTTCCTTTCTCCTTCGCCGACCTCAGCCTTGTCTGTGATCACCGATGTAGGAATCACTTTGCATGCTGCGAAGTAAGAACTTTTAGGTTTCGATCTGCAGTCTTTTGTGTTGTGGGAGGCCGCCTTGCAAAATGAACACCATTTCTCCGACCATTGTCGTTTCGCTTGAGAATTCGAGGTGCTCTGGTTTCCTACCTTCACCTTCTCTGAACTCTCCTCTGTGTGCTTTATATAAGGTTCCCCTTTTTCTCCTTCCCAGTTTTTAGGTTTCTTTTTCTCTGGTTTCTCCTGTCCTTTGGTTTGTGTACTTAGTTCCTCAGTTTCACCATGTACTTCCACGAATCGTTTCCGCCAGCTTATTCACCACATCAATCCGTTCCGCCCCTTGTTTCTCCCAAGAAGGTTCTGAGAGGTTTCGACATTTGCTTTCGCATCTGGTCTACCACCATCATCTCTTCGAGACTCTCATAATCCCTCTGGAATTCTGCCAAGTCCATCCATTTCTGGAGATAGGATTTTAGCCTCAGACTGTAGGCGGCGAATAGTTCTCCCGGCTCTCGTCTAGACGATCTAAACTTCTTCCTATACGTTTGTGCTGTGACTTCATAATGTTTCATCAAAGCTGCTTTCAATTCCTCATACTGATTTTCCTGTCCTGGTGGTAGGCGTGTGTAGACCTCGTAGCCCGAACCACGTAAAGACTGGGATACTTTAAGAGCCCATCTGGTTCTATCTAGTCCCATAGCGACTGCCATAGCCTCGAACCGATCCAAAAACTGATATATCTTCTCTTTGCTTTCATCATAGACCGCCAAGGGAAACTTCATGGCATGGTAACCCTGTCCACTCATGTAGGTTGCCCCAGGTGAAGATGAACTTCCTTCTGCTGCATCTATTTCACCCTTAGTTTGTGTCTTGAGTTCTAACTCTTTCAAGCGGTATTCATGTTCCATTTCTTGTCTCCTGGCATTCTGTTCCATTTCCAGTTTCTTGGTCTCCTGGTCCATTTTCTTGGCCTCTTGTTCCATTTCCAGTCACTTGGTCTCCTGGTTCATTTTCTTGGCCTCTTGTTCCATTTCCAGTCGCTTGGTCTCCACCTCTATTCTTCTCACTTCCAACTCAGTCTTTTCGCTCTTCTCGTTCCGCCTGACGAATCTCTCGCTCTCTTTCTTGGATGTAATCAGTTAAGTCTGAACCAGCCAACCCAATTTCCTCTCCGTTTTGCCCTAAGTTCTGCTGTAGTTAGTTTGGGAGTGGCCATAGTTAAAGCAGGTAAGTCAGCACGTTGAGTCAAGACACCTCAAGGCAGTAAAAAGTACTCACTATAAACCGATAATCTACCCAGAACCTATATCATTTATCTATGTCATTTAAATATTATTAATCTACAACCCCACACAGTACATCACAACCACTCTCTCATCCACAAGAGGAGATATAGGATAAAGACTTATGCAGACGTGTGACCGTGTGACTAGGTATGTAATGTCTTACCACCTATCCACATTCACTCTGTCTGGAACTTTCTCACTGCAAAGTCACCAGCATTAATGAAATGTTTCTACCATAAATGTAATGGCACCATATATCCAATGGACGTCCTTCCATTAAAAGTCATCAATGTATACTTCTTTTTATTCCAATCAGTATGTCCCAACATGCATGTACTCCGCTATGCCTGTGCCAATATGCAGGTCATATGGGTATAATGTATGTACGTATCCCGCTCGCTCCACCAATTATGTCGCTTGTTTTCCCGGGAGAGAGTTGGAATCAACAAGCACATCTTCAAACTTATTATCTGTTGGGATTATTGACTGACTTTTGTCTACACCCCTCCCTTCTGTCTTCTCTTCCATATATCTATTTCTTTCACTCTCTCAGTTATTCTCTCAACACATACTCAGACAACAGTTCCTTTCAACAATAAATAAAAGATTTATTAAGAAAAACTATGTCTGGTGTATGTATGGACTGAGTATATGTAGTTGGTATTGTCTGCTAGTGTGAATGCAAGATAGGACGGTTGATCTCGTATGTGCATTAGTTCTTCTCGTCTTTTCTGTCAGCCAAAACACAGGACTGCACACACAGAAATGGAGTGATCTCACCATGAATGATCTCCTCCTGCTTGAGTCGGGAATTAATCCAATTCTTGAAGAAAACAACTGTTCAATGTCTTATCACCAGAAAATAATCCGATTTGGTGAGTCACTGAAGTTCATATATTTCCCGTTTTGGAATGTATTATAATCCACCTCTGAATACACACCGGCCACTATCCAACATTGTCTAGAGTTACTATGACTGTTCTACACCATGTCTATGGTTAACAAAGTTTAATGTTTCGGCACAGTGCAATTGCATGCAGTTTTAAGTATCCCTGCTTGCCACAGGTTAACGTCTTTTCCTGTTTAAGGGTTTTAGTTGTATATTTGTTTGAGCATACAGTGTTCTGTATTTGACTTATCACTTCTTCATATTAAAACATGTCTATGTTATGTTTGTTTCTAAGTAGGTACTTTATTGCTCAAGTGTAGTAACCTTCATCTCTTCTCTGATTTCAATAGGAGATTTGAAACCTGTGGAGAAGATAGGTAATCTGGTGATATGCGCCTGCTTCATATAATTTTCTTATGTGATAGTCCTTTTCTAGCCATACTGAAAAGCCTCCGAAAAAACATACGGACATACGATTTCTGAGTGCACTAAGTTTACACGACTAGATAAACGAATGCAATTTCACACATTAAGAACAAACACCTATATCCCTATGCTACTATTACACTAATATTTTAATACCTTATATATGCCTCTATAGAATTAATGTAAGTCCCCGAATCGAAATTTATCCGCAGCCAAGCACTCTATCCCATTACAAGGGAGGATATTTCTATTCATTACAGGACACATAAAATCTATCTTTCCGTCCAGTTTGGTAGCACACACTAAACAGAAACTCCATGTTCAGCTTTTTATATCGCGTGTCCCATTCTCCGTTGAGTGTTTGATCTACGATCAATTTGTCGTACACGTAACATCAAAAGTTCAGTGAGATCACGTATACGTCCTGGCGCTCCGTTCTCCGCTGTTACGCTGGTCCGCTGTCCATCGCTCGTTTGCACTTCAAAGCATTCTCCGTTCATTTCCCCGTCGGCCGATATGAGCGGGAGTCACTGACCTCTGCGCGTACCTGTATCCTATTTTCATATCTGTGTCGGTCAATGATCTTTTTATTCGTCCTCCTCTCATAATGAAGTACACGATTGTTAACCCTTCTCCTTCCTTGCATTTTGATATGTAAGTTATCAAGGAATCATTAAACTGCAGTATTTTCCGTGACAGTGTCTATCAATCACTTGACCAGTTTAAAAGTGTGCCGTCAAATCGATGACGTATGAGATTTGCGATGTGTAGTATCTGAGCCTTTGAGTACAATAAGTCATTGTCCTTGAGAGTTAGAAAGAGTTCTTGCATGTTACATAGTGTCATGGTCTTATATGTGTAAGGAAGAATGTAAGTGCCGGTATGTAAGCGAGAGTCAGTGTAAGCGTAGCTGAGGTAAAGGGCAGTAAGAGACACCACGGCTTTGCTAGCGGACGGTCAGGCAAGAAGCCCGTGAACAGAGCCACGTGATGTGGGAAGGTCAACGAGGAGAGAGGCAGTGTGTGTGAGGCAGCGAATAGGGACGGACGTGTGGAGATCTAGAGAACGATAGAACGATAGAACGATAGTGGTTGCGACGGATAGATGGAGATGAACGTTGTGTATTGATATTCGAGGAATGTATTAACTGTGATATGTGCGGGATGATGTGAAGTTGTGATTGTGAATGATCATGCGGGCGACAGTGTCGAGATCGCCATTGTGAGCTAGCGCGTGGCTGTTGGTGGTGAACGATTGTTTGAGCGTGAAGTGCGATCATGTTATCAGGCTGTAATATATATTGTAATAAATGATTGTTCAGGAGATAGCTCCTGCCAGTTTCCGATTGCATTCATGTGTTATTAGTAGATGTGTCGTAGATGTTGTAATTTGCCTGTCCAAGTCCAGTGAGCTAGACGGAGCTAGTAGGTAGGACTCTGACATAGAACCAATTTAAACATACGGCTGCGAATCATGGACAGTTAGTATACAGGCGAAAAACATCTCTGGAAGCCTCGGAGATGTGGTTTTATAGACGAATGACGAAAATTAACCGGACAGCTAAAATGAGCAATCTGGACGTTGTAAGAGAAGCTAGTGGCAAAGACAACTTATCACAAACATCAGAAAGAAGCAGTCATCATTTCTTGGCCACATTATGAGAAGACAAAAACTGGAACATGTTGTGACAACCGGAAAGATTTGTGGAAAGAGAGATAGAGGAGGATAGCGTAAGAAGATTCTTGACAGTTTTGTGTCATGGCACGGAAGGGAGTCAACACACGAATTGGTCCATGACGTCGGAGATCGCAATTTGTGAAGAGGCATGATCGCCCACGCCAGCCTGCAAGGTATTGAATGCTGATGATGGTGAGGCTTTGCCAGTTCTCAGAGTCTTTGTTTAAGAGTCTTTCATATCTGCCGACAAGGTGCTCATGGGATCGAATTCAAGTATGATGCTGTATTCAGAAAGAGAACTGTCAGATTTTCAGTGGGGGCCGTGACAGAGATCTTGGGTTCATAAGTCTCTAGGCTCGTTCCCAGAACAGGGTTAAACATTGTTTTTCAACGATCATATGTACGTTCACAGTTTATGATACTGAGGTCAGCATGGCAGAATGGATGAAAACGTATATTTTTTTTAACATCCGGTGTGCTGATTCACCGGTTCAACCCCTACACCGGACAGTTGGACTAAAATGTTGACCTCTCGTCCTTAACTTTGGGACATAAATTACAAGTACCTCAGAAGTCGGAGTGGGTTCGCCTGATGGCGAGGGACACTGGTAATCCATCCATCATGTGCCATGCCGGTAAGAGTGAGCGGTCATGATTCGCCATTTCACTCTATCACCAGAGTCGTGGATCAGCTCAGTGTTCCTGTCTCGACCATGCCAGGTGGCCAATCCATCCAGATATTTACTTCTCTGCCTTCCCCTTTGTATTTTCCATCAATCTTGCCAGTTGTCATTAAGTTCTCTAATTTATTTCTTCTCATAACGTGTCCAAACAATCTTAACTGCATATGTCTAATTTCTCTAATCAGTTTTACGGTTTTCATTTGTTTCTTGAAGGACTTGCTAATTGGTTTTTCTGTCTGTTCATGGCATTCCTTGCATTTTCCTCAGAAACCACATTCCCACTGCCATTAGATGTTTTCTTTTAGCATGTTACTCATTCCACAAGCAATGCTGTTAATGAAACACAGCCGTTGTGAAACAATATTGCATACTTGAGTTCACGATGGCGTATGATTTACGGTCTGTACAATCTATTGTTTGTTCACCTGGGAGGGGTATGCAATTACCTCCGTTGTTTTTGTCTGCGTGCATATCAGGATGAATGCCTGTGCAGGGTTAATCACCTGGCTGGGATGTTGCAATAAAATATGTGTTAGTTTTTGTGATGACCTGTGTCAGATTAAATGCTGATGCTGCTGTTTTTTCTGCTACTACTACTGGTGCTTCTTCTTCTTCTTTCTTCTTTTTCTTCTTTCTTCTTCTTCTTCTTCTTCTTCTTCTTCTTTTCTTTTCTTCTTCTCTTCTTCTTCTCTTCTTCTGCTTCTTCTTCTTTTGCTCTACCTTCCCGCCCCAGCTTGTTGCTCTACCTTGCCGCCCCAGCTTGTTGCCGCACCTTCCACCCCAACTTGTTGCCCTATCTTGCCATTCCAACGTGTTGCCCTACCTTGCGACCCCAGCCTGTAGCCCTACCTTGCCACCCCAACTTGTTGCCCTAACTTGCAACCTCAGCTTGTTGCTCTACCTTGCCGCCCCAGCTTGTTGCCGTACCTTCCACCCCAACTTGTTGCCCTACCTTGCCACCCTAGCCTGTTGCCCTACCTTGCCACCCCAACTTGTTGCCCTACCTTGCCACCCCAACTTGTTGCCCTACCTTGCCACCCTAGCTTGTTGTCCTCCCTTGCCACCCCAGCCTGTTGCCCCACCTTGCCACCCTAGTCTGTTGCTCTACCTTTCCACCCCAATTGTTCCCCTATTTTGCAACCTCAGCTTTTTGCTACCTGCCACCTAGCTTGTTCCCCCTACCTTGCCACCCCAACTTGTTGCTCTACCTTGCCACCCTAGCTTTTTGTCCTACCTTGCCACCCCAACTTGTTGCCCTACCTTGCCACCCTAGCTTGTTGCCCTACCTTGCCACCCCAGCCTGTTGCCCCACCTTGCCACCCTAGTCTGTTGTCCTACCTTGCCACCCCAACTTGTTGCCCTATCTTGCAATCTCAGCTTGTTGCTCTACCTTGCCACCCTAGCTTGTTGCCCTACCTTGCCACCCCAACTTGTTGCTCTACCTTGCCACCCTAGCTTGTTGTCTTACCTTGCAACCCCAACTTGTTGCCCTACCTTGCCACCCTAGCTTCTTGCTCTACCTTGCCGCCACAACTTGTTGCCCTACCTTGCCACCCTAGCTTATTGCCCTACCTTTCCGCCCCAGCTTGTTGCCCTACCTTGCCACCCCAGTCTGTTACCCTACCTTTGTTTGACTTTGTATACCCAACATCTGTATTTGCGCAACTCCCTATGGTTTCCACATGGCCCAGCCAGTGCCCCCCGCACATTTCAAGCAGTTGCTGTTTTTAGACTCCATGTATTTGCTCGATAAACAGTTCTTTGGCTTATTCATGTTCGACATTCTCCGCACATGTTCACTTTGTCCGCGGCCTTTTATTTCTGTCCCCGATTAAATCTGCCTGTTGTTGTAGCTTTTGAATACGTCTTGTTTGTTGTTCTGTTGGTATTTATTTCTTGCTGTATCTTGCTTATATTTCTGTTGCTGTAGTTTCTCAGTACATCTTGTTAATAGGGAGTCTTTGTGGCGAAGTTGTCCAGCCGTTTGCCTCACGCTCCATAGGTTGTGGGTTCGATTCTGGGCTACGTCTAGGAGTTTACGAGTGCATTATTCTCGGAGACTCTTGGGTGGTCGTCGCCGTAGCTACGGAGTTGGTGTTTGTTAGATGTTTTCTGCAGGTCGCCCTGCGGAAAGAGGCCGAGCCATATGGGATAAAA